>PVIC010028876.1:0-22926 GCA_004025085.1 Thryonomys swinderianus
TCCCACAGAGCACCCCCAGGAGCCCACACACTTCCAACAGGCTCCCAGGCCCTGCCAAGCTTAGCCCGGATTCGTGCACTCTGCCTGGCAGCCAGCCTTTCCACAACCTACCCCTGATGTACCACCTTCCAGGCCCTCCCAGACCACGCTGCACACGTGCCCTTTGCTTGACCGCGTCTAGTTCCTGGCAGGAAGCAAGAAGCGCATTCTTGCCATTCCTCCTTCCCAGCTGCTCCCCAGGACACAGACACCTCCTCCAAGAAGCTTAGCTCTTCCTTCCTCTCCACACTGTACTGCTTACTGCATTCTTGCCGTGGCACAGGTGGCCTCCTCCCAGCTTGGGCAAAGATCTGTATCTCTTGTCGCTTCTCATTCATTCTCACTGCAAGTCAGTGACTTGCAAAAGTTCAGGTGCAAGAGAGGTAAGAAAGTTTTTTTTTTTTCTTTTCTTTTGCCTTAATTAGTAAAATATGCTTGTGCCTTCAGAGTTTATTGCCCAGTGGAGGTGGTAGGACTTGAACCTAAGTACTGCAAAACTCCTCAAACTCCTCAACACAGATCCCAGTGCCAAGGAGGAGCCTGGTAAATAATTACTCAGCTGCAGAAAGTGGCAGCCAAATTACTAGGAGAGATGGTCTCTGCGAACCCCTATGATTACCCTGGCTGGCTCTGGGACTCTCATCTGACAGCAGGAGCAACACTCACCAGTCTGTGGTACGCTCATGGCCCCACCACAGTGTGAGCGCCCCACCACCAGGGGCTATGTCCCCTTGTCCACGTTTCCCCAGGGCCCAGAACATGGGCAGCACCCAGCTGGTACTCAGTAACGTCTGCTGAATAAATGAGTGACTGAACGAATGAACACCCAGCACAAGTCCTAATGGACAAGGTGCTCGCTCAGGAAGTTTTTGCTAATTTATTATTATTAGAAGACCGATGACCATAAAGAAAGATACAGCGCTGTGGGAATCCAGAGAAAGAAGTACGATAATATGCTGCACACTAGCTTCAGTCGACAGGACCACGCCCCCACGGCCACCTCAGCCATCTCCGTCTGTGTCTCGGGTTCGAGTCACACAACCACATAAGCACAAATCTTGCAGTGGGTGGCCCGGTCATTAAGCAACACAGGTCTGTGCTTCCAAGAGGAAACAGGGACAGAGAAAGCTGGACTTTAAAGAGGGGAAGCTGGTGCACACACCAGAGGGGAAGAAGGGCTTGAGGAGACAGGAAACAATGCACTGCTGAATTCAGCAGGGGCCGGGAAGCACCGACCCGCAGCACAGCCCTGTAAAATGAGTCTGCACATGGATCAGGCTATGAGGAAGCAGCCGAGGTCCTGTCAAACGCACCAAATCCAGCAAGAAGGAGCCGCTGAGCCGCATCTCCCAAGATGCCTCTTGGAAGCGCTGGCTGAAGATGTCCAGGTTTGAAATTCCACAATAGGCCAGGAAGAAAGCACACCGCTGCGCCTCGAGGGGACCCAAGATGGTCAACTGCTCCCGGAGACTGCCTCCTCCTCCCCACTTTCTGGGGTCAGAGGCGCTGGCTCACCTGCCGCCAAAAATCAGCTGACTGGAGCATGGGAGCTTCGGCACCTCTGCAGACTGACCCAAACAATGGAATGCCAGCACGGGCAGAAGCAAAATCCAGTGAGAGGACATTTGTAGGACAAGGTGCCCCTCCTCCTCGAGCCGATACCTGCCACTGTGACTGGGAACACGGGAAGGAGCCGCGCTCTCTGAGGAGAAAGCAGCTAAGCCACTGATCTTCCCAGGTCCTCACAGACGGGACGTGCCGCCAGGACTCAGGGGAATCAGGAGAGCCACTGGCAGGTTGTGTCACCACAGCTACCGAGGTGACAGCTGCAGGGCAGCCAAGATGGCAGGACGGTTGAGTGACCGACCCACAGGGCAAGGGAAGGCCACACGCAGAAATTCACCCTTAGCCCTTGCTTGACCAGCTGCCCAGGAACCACTGCCCGGAACGGGAGGAGCGTGTGGAAACACTGCCTTTGCGTCCACCCGGCCGCCACGCGCTAACACAGAACCTTCCAGGCCCCGACGCCTCATCAGAGGATGAGACAGGAACAGGAAAAGCTGGCTTTAGCGCAACCCGTCCACGACTTAACTGCTCCGGTGACCTGAAGCAGCCAACCTAATGCAACGAGCTGGCAGATTCCTCCACTGGGAAACAAGCAGGCTGGATTCGCCACCAAGAGGCTTATGTTCATCCCAATGACAATTTTTCCGAGGTCATTTCATCATTATAATGTTTATTCTATTAAAATCATTCTACAGTAGCAGTAGACACTTGCTGTGTTCTACTTTTGTTTGTACATGGCTGCCAGTGAAGAATTTTGCATTCATCTTCAAAATAATTCCATGTGAGTACTTCTTTTTTTTTTTTTTTTGAAAAGGATGATATTGGGGGTTGAACACAGGGCCTTCATCCTAAGCTACATCTCCAGGCCTCTCTAAATTTCTTATTTGAACACTAAGTCTCCAAGTTGCCCAAGCTGTTTTCAAACTTGCAATCCTCCTGTCTCAGCCTCCCAGAGTGCTGGGATTGTAGGCCACGTACTACTGTCCCCAGTTTGGTACATTTTTAAGAGAAGATGAAATGGAGACTCAGAAGGCCTTAGGTGCCTCGCCAATGGTCACTCAGCTAGGTAACTGAAAAAGTATGAATAAATGGTATCTCCGAGTAAACAGCTAAGAATCTGGACTTTCCAACGTAAGAAAGCACGTTCTGCACACATGGGTCAAAATGTAAATGATACCTCATTGATATGCACCATATTGTTTTCACGTACCCATTCAAAATAAATGTAAAAGATAGAAGTAAAGAAAGAAATGCCCATTGGCAGGAGTGAGAAAACGATGTTACACACCAGGATAACGAGGACAGAAGGCAAGTGACACCCGGTCCCCACTCCTGCCCAGAGATGTTCGAGAGTCTCTGTTTTTCCACATGAGAAAGAAGCTACAGGCTCAAACAAAACCCTTGCAAGCAACGACACTTCAGCCCAGAGGGACAAAGACAGAATGTGGCATGATCGATTCCCATTACCCTCGTTTCTCCGATGTTTCAAATTAAGTCATCTTTCAGAGGAACACGGCTGTTTTAATGTTTCAAAAGATGGGAGGAGGGCACGCCTGCATATTTCACAAAATGAAATAATCACCCTGAGCAAAAGGGAAAGAGAGAGAACGGACCCAACTTCTTCCGGTCAAAATGGACTTCACTAATTAGCAGTCACTGGTCTCCAGAGAGCTGCTCGTGACTAGCTACTAAGACCCCACTACACTTCACTTGAGATGAACCACACAACTCCAAACTCTTTCCTGGGTCACACATTAAAATTGCAGTCAGGACAGATTTGTATTTACGCGACACATTAAAGAATATTGTGACAGGACTAATCTGCTCTCCGCTACCACAGATTTTCTTGCATCTAGAGTTACAGTTTCTTTCCACTAGTCTTGTTATAACACCTCCATGGAATATTTCTCCAGCGAGTGTGAGGACAGGAGGGAGAGCCAGAAAGCAGAGAAATGAATTTTAACTGAGACACAAGATGACATATCATTTCCAGGATCCTCACCCAGCCCAGGAGAGGAGGGAAACAGTTCACCTCTTCTCCTGCCACTATGACCTTACAGAGACCGGCAGAAGTTTTATGGAAGGGAGATAAACAATCAATAAATAAGGTTTCCTTGCAAGTTCTATGCTATTCACAGATGGACTGCGATCCCCGACAGTAACTGCAGCCTGAAACCAAGGTTGGTGGGCTCGAATCCTGCTGGAAAATAACACTTCCCCATACCCCGCTCTAACTCCCACCCACCACACCCTACTTGGACAGGTCACAGGTTGCCCCACTGAGGCAAAACAATGCAGAACCATCTAAGAGGATGCTCCAGGGGTGGGAGAGAGACACAGCACAGTGTGCCAGAACGGTCCAGAGTCGCAGCAGGAGAACACTCGCCCACCCAAGAACCCAAACTCCAGTCTATAGCCGCTGGCTGGCATCTGCTCTGTTCAGCCTGCGGGCCGCTGAGAGCTCATCTCCTCCATATCGGAGGGGCCACCTGGCAGCCGCCCCACAGGGTAAATCCTCCAAACAGGTCCAGCTCTCTTGTACCATTTCCTAACACACCGCTGCCTTGGTTTCCTTATCTATACAATGAAAATAGTACCATCCCACTGGGCCCCGGTGAAGACTACATGGGTCAGTATGCATGAAGTGCCTACAGAGCGCCCAGCACACACTGTCAGTTAGTACTGTTCTATGGAGGGCGCCAGGTATGGCAATCTAAGCTACAGCTACATCTTCAGCCCCTCTTATTATTTGCCTAAGCTCAAACTTGCAATCCTCCTGCCTAAGCCTCCCAAAGTGCTGGGATTACAGGTGTGTATCCTCACTTCCCACTCAGAGAATTGGTGTGAGGACCTAGGTTAGTAACAACAGTGGTTAGCACTTCCATGGCACTGTCATGCTCCAGGCCTTTGGTTTAAAAGCACATTATTTTTACTTCCATCTGCAGGAAAACCCTACAGATGAACAGGAGAGGAAACAAGGTGCGAGGAACCCCTCACGATCTTTTTCCAAATTCACATAGCCCATGTGTGGTGCAGCCAGGATCTGATGCCTGATTGTCAAGTTTGCAAACCACTGCTATCCTGCAAACCAACAATAATGATGGCGACAACGATGAGCCACGAAGCCTGGCGCAGACCATGCCCAAAACCCCAGAGGGAGCTGACGTTAGCACTCCCATTTCACAGATGAGAAAACCAGACCTAGAGCTGGGATTCAGATGAGACAGCAAACAGCCAAGTGCTTTAGAAAGTGTCCTTTCCTGTCACAAGCAGGTATTACTAAATCCCTAGCATTCCAAGGCAGCATACTTTGCCCCACATGGTTTGCTGCTAGCACCCAAAGACTGCAGAATAGCCCAGACTAGGGGGATACACTTGGGCAAGTCAGACAGACTTGTTTTCCAGTTGAATATATAGCTAAGAAACAAAAGAGGGAGAGTAAAGTAAAACGTTGTCTTCCTAGTTTAAAAAAAAAAAAAAAGTTCTGGGTTTGCAGGAGTAACAAAGAGGAAGGGAAAACAGGTCAAACTAAGTCAAGGATTTTTTTCCAGGTTCCCTCTAGTCTAATCTGATCTAGTTCTGGGCGGTCAAGTGACTAACGTGGAAATTTGAAAGTCACACTTACGGAAGAAACAGCAATTCCTCCAAACCTAGGAAATATTGCTCATTCTGGAAAGCTTTTCTGAAATGGGAAGGCCCATCCACAGATTAGAAAACCACGAAAGCACTTAACACTATCCCAGGGCCGGTGGTACTACAGAAGTAATCTAACCTGTTTGGTGTATTAATTCCAACCATCTGCTTAAGCATTAGGGCGAAAATGCCTAAGAAAATGTCATTTTATTTACCTAAGAAATTGTGGTTCCATCTTTTAAAAGAAAAAAAGAGAAAGAATCACTCAATCACATGGCAGGTCCCAGACCTGAAGTTCTCAAACTACCCTCTGCACCAGCCAAATTTTATTTGCAAAAGTGCAAAACCCTTTTCCTTTTCACACAGATAAGAAGGCTCTACTCTCTTCGAGTAAAAGAAAGTGAATTTGCTAACAACCCAGCTCTTTTCCTTTTATGCCCTTCAGTCAGAAGCTTCAACGTTCCCCTTTGCCCCAGTAGAGTCAAGGCCACACAACATAGAAAAGTATTTCCACCGTCATACACAGAGGAAAAAAGCAGCCTGAAAAGTGCAAACTGACCGTATAGGCCACACTCCTCTTCAGTTTAACCAAAGACTCACCACCACACCTGGCAGGCCCAGTGAAAGCGACGGTACCTACCAGCTCCTGAACAGTGCAGGGTGCCTCAGCTCCTTCAGGGTGCCCTACAGGACCATTGCCGTGGGTCACTACAGCATCAGGACTTCTCCACCCAGGTGCCAGTTCCGGGCCACAGAAGCAGCACCATGGGTTATGTGTGCCCTGAAGTATCCCACCAACCTGAAACCAAGAAATCCCCTGCTTCCTCTCTTAGATTTATAGTTTTAAGGCTCTAAGAAGGTGTTTTTTCCAAGAAAACCTGCTTACTGAAATTGTACTCCTCTCCAAAAGCTCCACAGTTGCAAGGTCACAAAAAAAGTGCCCTCTAAAAAGAGTCACAAGGAAATGCTCAACGCTTCCTGATACAATCTCAGAAATGCTTAAAGACTAAATAGAATGCTTGCATAAATATTGCAACAGATGGAGCCTCATCCTCCCACTAAGGATCAGACCTGTCCCTCTCCTAAGCTGAATGCTCAGAACCCACGTAAGACGCACACTTGGCCAGCTCACCACACTGCTTGCCTGGACTCTCATCACCCCAAGCCAGTACCCAATGAGCACAGGGAACACCAGGTTCCAACAGTCCGTGGCCAAGACTCTGTTCAAAACCTGAAACTCTCACAACCCTTTCTGAGCACTAAAACCTTCTCTCCTTGGTTAGCCCACTTACCTTGGGTTGCGCTCGACGAGGAAATGCAACTTTGGGGTCAATCTAGGGGGAAAAAATGGAAAGAGTTAACAGTGGAATACTTTGAGCAGAAGGAAAAAAAACATATACTCAATCACCTAATTATTAATCATTCATTTCTCAGGCTTATAACAGTTTTGAGGAATTTCTCAGGCAACTTAAAAGTTCCTTTCATTTTGATCTTAACTTGCACCATTCCTCTGAATGGGTTAACATAGCTAGCCTTTCTAAAATGTCCCACTGTGCATTTCGGCATGCAATGCTCTCCTTTAACCCCATTTAGTGTATTCTTATCTGGGCAGAGACTTCTCTTCCACAGGCTCTGGACAGAAATGGTACCTGCAGCTAATGTGCAACGCCCAGTCAGTAGCAAAGATGGGAATAATGTTACCAGTGGAAAAAAATTTGTACCTTGGAAATTAAAAGAAAAGTATCTTTTAGCACTAGGCAGTTAGCTGATACTTTTTCTTGCTAAAACAAGCAGGGAAAAGGATTCCAAAAATTTTGAAAATCAACATCTAAAAACTCTCCAAAGACATTCAATGCAACACTCTGTTTGAATTAATTCACCTGTTTTAACAAAATAAATTTTTCCAGGATTAATCAAAAGGACTATTCACAGTCAAATTATACCACAGAAGAAAGCAGGTGTCAAATACTCTAGAGCCTGCTTTGGCTCTTCAAAAAAAAAAAAAAATCATAATGAAAAACAAAAAAAAGGATGCACATGAATTAAATTCTCTTGGATTTTAAAAACTTCAAGGCCATCACAGGGAAGATGAAAAAGAAAATGACTGCGCAACAGAAGTCAGATCTATTGACAATTAGGGTATTCCCCACTCGACTTCAACCCAAATGGAAAAAACTCCTCCTTTGCAAATCAGAGGCCTTCAACAGCACATGATTCTCAATCAGCGACTGGCTTTCCACCCCAGAACAACTCCACAGAAGCATCTGAATCCAACAGGCTGCTGTGAGGACAGAAAACTTATTGGACAGTTAAAAAGCAGAGGAAAGGAATAAAAATAGATACAGCCATTGTTGGTTTTCATTAGCTTTCTAACTGTTTGGGTAAAATTTAACATGGGGAATGGCATAAATACTGCTACAAGTTATTTATTTAAAGGCTTTGCTCCCATAATAAAAAATTTTCCCTTTTAAAAAAGTTAATCTGGCCAGGCGTGGTGGCTCATGCCTGTAATCCCAGCACTCAGGAGGCAGAGACAGGAGGATTGCTGAGTTTGAGGCTTGCCTGGGCTACATAGTGAGCTCAGAGCCAGCCGGAACTACAAAGCGAGACCCTGTCTCAAAAAAAAAAAAAAAAGGTAATCTGAACTTTGTTTTCAGTTCTGCCATGGAAGAAAAAAAAAAAATGCTTCAGGGGAAGGGGAGGAAGCACAGCGATTCCCTGACTTACATCTCCTAGGACACCAGCAGAGAAGATATATAAGGACTCGGTGCTTTTATCAAGGCAGTATAAAGACCTAATAGAAACCTGCATCGTGTTGGCTGCCTCTAAGCATCACCTGAGAAATGAGAGATTACTTTTCAAAAACTAAAATCCGATCTAGGAAGCTACCTTTCCATAAAGATTAATGTGACCGACCACATCTACAGGTGGGCCCAGCTTCTCTACAAGAGAAATACAACAGGTGTGGATTTTCCATTCTGTTGACCAGGAGCAGAGGACTCTGCTCACAGATGCGCCCCCAAAGGAGTTTTGTGGGGGTATTTTTGCTTTTTTTGTTTGTTTGTTTTTAGCTGACCAGCAATTGCAATAAGTCATCTTATTTGCAGAGTAAAATGTGAGGGGCATGTCAGGGGAGGGGTCAGAGCAAGAAAGGCCCAAGGAAGAATGTGAAACACTAGAAAAAAATATACCTGGAATCACAAAACCAAAAGCCAATTCGGAACTGTGTGGTGTGTGGTGACATCCGTGTGTCACACAGTGAGACTGGAGTTCTTCCCCAAACAAAGTGCACACTGGGGTCTCTAAAGGACAGGAGGGGTCAGGGCGAGATGGCAAATCCCAACCTTTTGCACATCCCTGTCGACTAGTTTTTAAAAACAAACAAAAAACAAAACTACCAAAACTTAAAACATTAGTTAGTTAAGTACAGCTCTACTTACTGTATCTACAAAGTCCTCTAGGAAACGACTAGGGTACTATTTTGGATGGGAACAGTCGTTACCTAAACAAAGCTTTTAAGGTAACAGTAAACAAGATCCTCGTTTCCATGTCATTAAACCAACCGCTGTTGCCTCCTGCACTGAACGTTGAAACAAAGTCAAAAGCTAGGTTATACTAAATAACAGTGGCCAAAACATGTCTACAATCCTTCAGGGAGGGAAATTTACCCTAGGCACGATTAAAAGAGGGATTCAACCCACCAGCAACCACAAAAACTGCTCTAGTTCTCCGACCCAAGTAGGGAGAGAGGGTTGATAAGAAATCCCCAAATTTGCCTTGAAATGATTTTCCTCTTGAATTTCAACAGCTTTTTGAAACATCAAACCAAGAAAGCAGGGAGGAAAAAAAAAATTCTTCAGACATCCATTATCACCCTACAAAGGATTATTCCTGAAATCAAATTACATAAAAGTACAAAAAGAATGGGCCCCAAGCTTTGACAGGCCCAGGACAATTAATAGAGCAACTGGGTGGAAGAGGTCTTTCGTTAGGGGGAGAGGGAAGAGAAAAAGAGTGAATTTATCAAATGAATCCGAGGGCACTAAAGGTTGCTAGGTTCTGCTTTTCTCCTCTTCCATTCAGTGTTAAAACCGAAGGACTTGAAAGATCACCTCATCCACTTCATTTTATAGAGAGGAAATGGAAGCCCAGGGCAGGAATCACTTGCCCAAGTTCCCAGTGGGCAGCTGGACCTGAAACCCCATCACCTGCCTCAGCCCACAAGCCCACCCCAGAGAAGCTCAGACCCACCCTCCACACCCGTTACCTAGAGCCCCGAGAGAGCTTTAGGCCGCTGAGTAAAAACTGTGAGGAAAGCGAGACAGACACGCAGGGAAGGGAGGAGAGGCAGGAAGCCAACACAGGGGCTAAACAAAACATTACAGGCTCCCCAGCCTCCCCTAACACTAGATTTATTATTATAGACTGACACTCTGCGTTTCACCTGACCTCAACCTAGCATTTCCCCCCTCAGACTGAATTTGGGAAACTTCTGTTGCTATAAAAGTACCCACCCGCAAATGTAAACATATACAGAGAAAAGAAGAAAAAAAAAAAACCACTTTGAAACCCAAGGCCTTATCAGCCTGCGATTTCAGGCCATCTGGAGTTGCCCCAGCGGAGCTCTGCTAGCGCTGGCGCCTCCTTCCCTTCCCCACCACGTTCCAAATCCCAAGTGCCCCAAGAGAAACCTGTTGCCTGCGCCTAGGAGGAGCGCCCCCTGCCCCCTTCCACCCGGCTGCCCTCAGCCAGAACCAGGCAATGCCCTCCACAAGCCGATTCCCACAGCCACAGTGGGTGCTGGGCTGACAAAGTTCCAGGGCTCTCCGGTGGAGTTCCTGTGCAAGGTCCCTCGGCTCCGAGGACAGCCTCTCCGGGAGCTGAACCCCCTCCCCCAGCCTCAGCCTGGCAGCCTGCGAGGCTGCAGAGGGACAGACTCGAAAAAGAAAACCCCAAACCCAGCCACGGCAGCAAACTTAGGAGCCAACTCGCTAGCGGTTTAAAAGTGCCTTGTTCTATCCAGCACAAAAGCAAAAGAAGGCGCTGTCCCTTTAAATGGGGCTGTCATTGAGCATACCGGTCCTGAAAAGGGGCTAAGAACAACAACAACAACAACAACAACAATAAAAAGCAACCTACCGTCTTGGAATCTAACTCATGGTGGGGCTGACCTAATACTTTATCTACACTTGCTGGGTCTGCGAACGTGACGAAACCGAAGCCTCTGAAAGGAGACAAAGAGGGAGAAAAACAAACAAGAAAATGTGACACCATTGAAAGCACCAAGGAGCGAGACCTCATGCAGAACGGGGAGCTAAAGTAGCCCCCACGGACCCCCAGTCCCACTCCCTCCCCCAAAGCCCCTCCTACCCACAGTCCTCCACCCCGCCAGGAAAAATACCAAGGTTAACAGGGGAAGTGGCCGGGGACAGGGCGGCTGAAGATAACTTGGGAAAAAGGCTGGATCCTCCAGTCTGGCCGCCTGGTTCTCCCCTCCTCTGCCCTTTCTTAATGCTTTGTTTTATTCCAAAGAAAGCCAGGCACTTAGATTCATCCACCTTTTCAAGAGAGGACTCGAGAGTTTGGAAAGCTTGGTGTATGAGGAACTAACACGTAAAAAAAAAAAAAAAAGAAGAAGAAGAAGAAGAAGAAAGAAAAAAAAGAAAAACTATATGGAAAGTGAATGAAGCTGAATGTCATTTTAAACGAGAAAAAGAAGCGACAGGAAAACGACTTGGAGAGATGGTCATTTCTGTATCCAGAGTTCAGCCCTAATTAACAACAACCTTTGAGGTTATGGGGGAGGGGGTTCCCCAGACCAGCCACGCGCCTGAGCCCCATTCTAAATCCGCTTAGCTACTTCCGAAGGCACCTCCAAAAATAAGGCTTAAACTTTGTTCTAAAATAAGACAAAATCCAGAAGGGACTGGTTTACCTGGAGCGTTTCGTAGTGGGATCTCTCATGACCATACATTCTCTAATTTCTCCAAATTTGCTAAAGTAGTCTCTAAGGCTATCTGTAGAGAGAGAGAAAAAAGAGATGGGGGAGGAAGGTGTGGAGGAAAAAAAAAAAAGCAATGCAAATTGTGATCAAGGACAAAAACCAAAAGTAGTTTTCGGTTGTTATTCTGTTTTGTTTTTGCATTTTCTGCACACGCGGGGGAAATTCGGCAACAGAGGTCGCGTAGAGGGCTCGGAAAGGATTTGCTATTTAAAAAAATAACCTTGCACAGGAGAAGTGGGGAAGCCAATGGGGGGGGCTCCTACACCGGGATAACAAAGAGCAATAAAGAAGCCGAGAAGGGGGGGACGCATGGGTCCCCCCCTCCCTCCCTTACCTGGTGAGGTCTGCCAGCTCAGTCCACCGATAAACATTTTACTAGAGGGAGAAAACATAACAGAAGTGAGCACCGATGTCAGATCGGCCATTTTGACGTGTAACTTACAAAAGCTACAAGGAAAGCTGGGGGAGCGGGCGAGCGCCGGCCGGGAGGTGGGGTGGGCGAGCAGGGGACTGCGAAACGCCACCCCAAGGTGTGTAACTTCCCCCGGGGGGAGGCAGGGAGCGGGGGCGCGGAGATGCCCGGCCCCGCGCACCGCCGTCCCCGCCGCCGCAAGCAGGGCAGCCGAGGCGGCGCGGTGGGCAGCGGCTGGAAACTTACCCGGGGTCGTGCTGGGAGTCGTTGGCGCTGCCCGAGGTGCCTTGGCTCCCATTTGCCTCCATAGCGGAGCCCCCCCGCCCCCCCACCCCCGACACACCGAGCCCCACGGCGATCGGAGCGGAGCGGCGGCCGGCTCCGAGCCCCAGATCTCTGCTCCCTCCTCCCCCTCCTCGGCCCCCCCGCCCGGGCGCCTCAGAATCGCGCTGCGAGCCGCGGAGCCGGGGCCGCGGCAAGAGCCGTCACACGTGGGCTCGGCTCAGCTCAGCCCCGCCGCCTCGCACACCCCTGTCCCCGTCCCCGCCCCCCCGGCCCATCCCCACCTCTCCCCCTCCTCCTCCCCACCCCCATCCCCTCCTCCTCCTCCTCCTCCCCTCCTCCCCGGCGCGCGTGGGGCGGAGTTCTAGAACGTCGTGTAACCAATGCGGTGACGTCACGCACCCCGGGGCGGCCCCCGCCTGTCCGCGCGCGCACACTCGGCCCCCCATGGCCGGACCCACGGGGGCGGTGCGCGAACCCCACGGCCCGAGGGGGCCCCGCCTCCTGGCTGGCAGGGCGCTGGCGGAGAGGGGGAGTGCACCCCGACTCCCCTGATCACATGGGTTGCCGAAGGGAGGGAAGATCGGGGGAGGGGAGTCGCGGAGAGCTGGCCGCTGCTCCTCACCGGGCTGGGAGAAGACGCCCCCTCCGGCCCCTACTAGTTCGTCCTCTCCATTCAAGTTCGCCGGGCCTTGTCGCCGGGATCCGGGGAGAGCACCGACAGCCCGCCCAGCTCTGCGTCCTGTTTCCAGCCACAGCGCAGAAATTTAGGTCAAGGACGTCGGGAGCAAACCCACACCCTGGCGCTTTTCTGGCGGCCCCCGAGACCCCCTACCCCAGAATCGGGATGGGGGAGCTTCAGGATGGCGGGGACACCCCCCGCGCGCGCGCGCGCGCGCACCAACACTAGCCACAAGTTTTATTTTGCCTTCCCGCTGCAAGTTCGGCGCTCGCTCCACACCGGCACGTCGTGTGCGGCTGGCTCCCCGCCCTTCCCCGGCAGAGGTACGAATCCGTGCCCGGGAAAGGTTATTCTGGAACTTGGAGAAACTCGCGATTCCAGGGGCGAGAAGGTGCCGAAGAAAGAGTCTCCGCGTTCATTCCGCTGCGTTTGGTTTTTTTTGTTTTTGTTTTTGTTTTTTAATAATAAAACTGTGGGGAGTGGCAAGGTCAAACGATTGGGGCTCAAAGCAGATGTCTCTATAGTCAGGAGTTTCCTAGCGGCTCCGGGTGGCTGGGAAGAGTGGTTATTTCAGGAACGCCCTCTCCAACTGGTCTGTTACCTATTTTATTATTTCTCAAATTACCCCAGCTCTCTCTGCTCAGATAGTAAAGTGCGTGAGACTGAAACAGCCCAGGACTTCTTAGGACCTGGGTGGGAGGGCGCTGGCGTGGCAAGAAGGCTTCCACCCCCCCCCCCCAGGCACTCATTCATGACCCCTAGGGGCAATGCGTGCAGCGCCGTCCTGCCACTGGTGGGTAGGTGCGTAATAAATGCCACTTTCTTCCCTGTATAGGAGGAGAAAGCCAAAACGATGTTTTTAGCTTCCCAGAGCTCACAAGCTGCAGATTCCACACTGGCCAGATTCAGGCTGGATTCGATTTATGGGGTATTTAAAACAATAAGGATACAATTATCCTTATTGTTTTAAATTATTGCAATTAAGCTAAGTTAATATGGCATGAGGAGCAGCATAAAGTTGTGGTTCATCAAATACTCAGATTAATGTGAAGCATGAATTGATGCTCAATTAACACTTCTCTGTTAATTTTCATAGGATTAGAAAACAATGGAACACACTCAACACCAAACTCTATCAAATACATTGTGGACCCTAGAAATGTGGAACTTCTGGAAAACAGCACCAGCCAAAGCCCCTCAACCTCCCTGTTCTAAACTGAGATAATTACTACCTCCCTGACAGGGTGGGTGACGTGGGGGTGGAGTATTAGACGTGAACAAATTTTACATTGCCAACTTACATGGGTCACTTTCATTACCAATCATTCCTTCAAGGCTTTAAACCACAAACCCAAGCACTTCCGGTCCCTCCAAGCTGCTTCTCAAATCATCTGGGGGTCTTATGCGTTGAATAGCCAGTTGTTACAATGATAATTTTTATGGTTATTCTCAGTAGCAACATGCAGACAACAAAGCTAATTGCATTGTGTGTTTGGAGTTTTACAACACCACAGGCCATTTGCCAGAGAAAGGCCTTTCTTAGCTCTGAGGGCCTCAGAGGTACCAAGCTCTATTGCACCCCCACCCCCAAGTCAGTTCCTGGGAAGGGCTCTGGCCATCAGTCCGGTGCTGCCTGCGCATTTGTTCTGCCCTGCGCAAGGTGACAGTGGGTGTCTTCCTTCCTGGCATGGGCCTACACATGCCCACAAGTGGTCAGGTGAATGTAGCTCTGAAAGGACTATCCCAGAGGTGACTGAGTCAGTGGCTGAGAAAGGACTGGTCTGAAGTCATCCATTGCTAAATTTTTAGAATTATTTTTAACTCGTAGATATAAACATAGCTCTGGACCTTGTCTAATTCTGTATTCTATGAGTCTTGGCAAATGCACAGAATCATGTAACCACCGTCAGGATCAAGATGCAGAACAATTTCACTGTCCCGAGAAAGTCCCTCTCACTGTCCTTTTCCACTGTTACTTACAATAGGTTATGGGGGGGGGGGTCTGGATCCAGGGATCAAACTCAGGACCTTGTGGTTTCAAGGCAGGTGCGGCACCACTGAGCTAAATCCCAGGCTATAATAGGTTATTAATACCTCATTGTCTCGGGCTCGCTCACTCGGTGGAGTTCCTATATCAGGAGCATTCGGGCCGCACAGTGGTAGACCTCATCACTCGTGGACAGTCCAGTCTGGAGGCTCCGCTTTCCCCAGCCCTCCTGAAGCCACGCTTGTCTGATTGTCCCGGTCTCTCACCGGGCTTTCTTTTGTCTCTGAAGTCCATTTCCAACCTTCATTTCTCCTCCAGGTGTAAACCTTTCCTGGGTGTGAATTTTGGTGGGATGAGTGTAAATAGCAGCCACATACTGATGCCACCCTAACTCTCCAGCCCTGATCGTCCCAAAGAGTGCCAGACACAGGTCAGTTTCCTGTTCAGTCTCCATTCAACACTCCAGAAAGTTCTCCAAGCCCAACGTGTCCAGAACCACATAGTCATAGTGCTCTTCTAGGGCTCCGTCTGTCGGTTAACAGTGCCGTTAAAGGAGACAAGAAGGTTCAGACCTCTCCCTCCTACCTCCCATGTGCAAATCCAGCAGGAAGGAGAATCTGGGAGTGTCACCTCTTGAGGGTCTCCTCACGCTCTTTCTTGTGCTGGCAGAGCTTCCACTTGAGGCCTCCTAAACAGTTTCCCCACATCTCTTAGTCCACTTGTGGGCCTGGGAAGCTTCCCCAGAGCTCTGCCCCAGTCAGCTGCCCCGACACACACTGTTAACCTGCCAGAACGTTCTCTGTGTACCTTGCCCTCTGTAGTCATTTGCTTTATTGCCCATCCTCAGCAAGCCGAGGGCTCCCACCCATTGCTGCTCAACTTGTGCAAGCATAGTGCCTGCTGGTGCATGGGTGCCACCCCATAAATCATTGCTGAGTGGACAGATGGGCAAGTGAATGAATGGGTGTATGTATGAATGAATGAATGAAGACTGACGTCTAATTTCATTCCAGGAATTTTTGTATCCGTGCTCATGAGTCAGACTGGCTGCAATTTCCCCGTTCATGGTGCCTTTATTTGGCTCCACAGGCCTCCTGCAGTGAACTGGTAAAATGTTCCTTCTTTTTCATTTCCTGGGACACTGTGTTTAAAATCGGAATTATGTGTTCCTTGAATATTTGGTTAAACTTGGCAGTAAATTGTCTGAGTCTGGGAAAGCCATTTCATAGGTTGATTTTTAACTACTGATTCTATTTCTTTAGTAGTTATGGATCTCTTCAGCTTTTCTATTTTCTTTTTGAATCGCTTTTGCACACTATATTTTTCAAGGAAATTATCCATACTATCTAGGCTAAATATACTGACAAAATGCAGTTGACAGTATTAGTATACTTTGACCTCTGGTGTCTTTATCCACAATGTCCCTTTTTAAAATCCAAACATTATTTTATATATATGTTCTTTTATCTGTCTCAGTTATGCCAGAGATCTGCCTTTCTTTCTCTGGTGTTTTCTTTCTCCTATTAGTGTTTTCAAAGAATCAAATTTTAGTTTTGTTAACAGCATTTTCTCTTTGTTTCATTAGTTTTTTCTGCAGTATATATCTTACATTCTTATGTATTATATAAATATAAGACTATAGGGGCTGGAGATTTACCTCAGTTGTTCCAGCATCCACATCACAAGTACAAGGTCCTGAGTTCAGTCCCCGGTAACCACATACCGCAGTGCCGGGCATGGTGACTCATGCCCACCAGCAATCAGTATCACACACCACAATGCCTGATGTGGTGGCTCACACCTGTAATCCCAGCACTCGGGAGGCAGAGGCAGGAGTATTGCTGAGTTCGAGGCTTGCCTGGGCTACATAGTGAGCTCAGGTACTATAAAGTGAGACCCTGTCTCAGAAAAAAAAAAAAAAAACGAAGAAGATTATACTAAATAATATGAACTTAACTCATATATTCCCTTCTACTCTCTTTCAGAAAAAAAAAAGTTTATTCTGTTGCTGTTTTGTAAATTTCTTGACATGGTGGCATACATCATTAATTTTAATCTTTTATTTACTGATTTTAACATTTAAGCATATAGATTTCACCCTAGATACCAAACTACATAATATTTTTATTATCTAGCTTTAAAAATTGGTTCGACTTGGTTCCACATACCCCAGTGCCAGGCATGGTGGCTCACACCTATAATCCCAGCACTCAGAAGGGAGAGACAGGAAAATTGCCACAAATTCTAGGCTTGCCTGGGCTTACATAGTGACCTCAGGGCCAGTCTGAACTACATCGTGAACCCTGTCTCAAAAATAAATAAAAATTGCTTACATTCCAAATATGATTTCTTCATTGATCAATTTGGGTTTATTTTTTTTTTTTTTTGAGACAGGGTCTCGCTTTGTAGTTCAGGCTGGCCCTGAGCTCACTATGTAGCCCAGGCAAGCCTCGAACTCAGCAATACTCCTGCCTCTGCCTCCCAAGTGCTGGGATTACAGGCTTGAGGCACCACACCTGGCAATTTGGGTATATTTTATAATTCTTTATTCTTTTTTTTGAGACAGGGTCTCGCTTTGTAGTTCAGGCTGGCTCTGAGCTCACAATGTAGCCTAGGCAAGCCTCGAACTCAGCAATCCTCTTGCCTCTGCCTCCCGAGTGCTGGGACTACAGGCGTGAGCCACCACGCCCGGCTATTTTATAATTCTTAAACATGAAAGCTATTTGGAAGTTGTTTCTCTAATTTACTTATGGTAGTGGGGATTGAGCCCAGAGCCTTCCCACTGATCGAATCCCCACTCCCTTTTAGTTTTTGAGACAAGGATTTGTGCCCAGACAGAACTTGAACTTGTCATCCTCCCCCCTTACTCTCCTAGCCAGAATGTCACTGGGATTACAGGCACGTGCCACCATACCTCAGTGGTAAATTGTGTTTTTTTTAATTGTCCAACAAGTTGAGAATTTATTTTGGTGTCTAATTTAACTAGAGAATATAGCCTATAAGAATAAGACACTCTGTGTTTTGATGAAACTTGTTTTGATGCGTAGTCAATTTGTACATAGTGTCTACCCTTTTGTGAAGAATGTATATGTCTTAAGTGTCCCATTTTACAGGGATCAAATTAAAACAAGCTTGTTGCCTAGAATATCTGGGTTTTCTATTGCCTCATTGATACTTTGTCTACTTGTTCTACCACTTCTGCTAGAGGTTCGTTAAAATTTCTGTATGTCTGGATTTACCAGTTTCTCCTATAAATCTCTCAGACTTTACTACCTGTATTTTTAAAATATCTTATTGCATGCATGAAAAAGAACCTTTCACTCTAAAGCATTGTTTTACTTTTTTAAATTTTGTATATTTCAAGACAAGATTAAGTGTGCACAAGTTTAAATTTACTATTTTTCTAGGAAAGTCTATTCCATTTATATAGTTTTAGTATACAGATCTTATATTTGAGTCTAATTTATGATAAACATAATTATTCTTTTACTTCTTGCCTACTGTCTCTCCATCTTTTTACTGTCAGCCTTTTGGCGTCCTTCAGTTTCATTTTTTAACTTTTAGATTTTTTTTTTTTTTTTTTTGAGTCAAAGGGTCTCGCTTTGTAGTTCAGGCTGGCTCTGAGCTCACTATGTAGTCCAGGTAAGCCTCGAACTCAGCAATCCTCCTGTCTCTGCCTCCCGAGTGCTGGGATTACAGGCGTGAGCCACCACGTCCCGGCATTGTGGTATGCGGTGTTGATTGTTGGTGGGCGTGTCTCCACGCCCAGCATTGTATGTGGTCACTGGGGATTGAACTCAGGACCTTGCACTTGCGAGGCAGGTGCCGGAACCACTGAGCTAACCCTCCGGCCCACTTTTAGATTTTTTTTTTTTTGTTGTTTTTAAGTTTTAGTTGTGTCTCTGTAAATAGGATATAGCCGGCTCTTAATCTTTGCCTCTTTACATTTATAATTGCTGATATTTAAATGGATCTATATTAATCACAATTTCTTTTATAACACATTGTTACCAGGTACAATCATGGTGCATTTTATTTTAAATGTCATTGTGAGCACCCATGAACCTACTATTCAACCAGAGAACTAAAGTAGCCGCTAACTTGAGTCGTTATTCTTTTACTTTTGAAAATTTTTTATCACACATATCAATAACTATATAATAATATCTTGTTTTACTCATTTTAAAACTTGATGGAAATTTTATGAGGCTGAGTATTTTGCTGAACACAAAAGTACTAATCTACTAAATTGTTGCACCTGGTTATAGTTGGTTTTCATAGTTGTATAGTATTCCATTATAGATTATACTAGCTTACTTTACCCTTTCCATTCAGCAGAACTTCTGTTGTTCTAGTTTTTTACTGTTACAAACAGAACTGTAATGAACACTTTGTCTCCTAGTATATGTAGGCCAGAATTTCTCTTTGGAGTGTTGGGGTCATAAGGTACGTGAACATAATGTACCTTTAGAAGTTAACACTGAACTGTTTTCCAAAGAGATATTCCAATTTGTACTCTCAGAAGCAATGAATAAGAACTTAGCATTCTACAGATTTCTGACACTCTGGAATTTACATCTTGAGGCTTATTCTGCATATTTTGTTTACTTTGGTTTCTCAGAGCTTTTTGTTTACCTCTTTTCTTCTGTTAAGTCAATCAAGAATTTTTGTTCCCTTTCTCCTCTGTCACTAATTTAAAAATTTTCCTGTGTTCTTCCTGTGATTACAACTTTAACATGTATAATTAATCTAAAGTAGATCAGTTCCCCCTCAACTATAGAGTAAACTAAGAATGATTCGACTTCAATTACATCCTCCCATTTTCCAGGTTATTGTTGCTTGTTATTTTATTATTTATGTGTTTATTTTCTGCACCCAGGGCCTTGAGCTTACTAGGACAACTGCCACCAAACTGCACCCTCAGCCCGTGTTCTTATTATTTTAGATCTACCTGTTTTTTATAACCCTAACTTTATTTTATTTTCAGTAACAGGGATTGAATTCAGGACCTTGTGTGCTTGCAAGGCAGGCGGGGCTCCACTGGGCTACGTGCCGAGCCCTCATGACCCTAATTTTAATCACTACTGTTATTTGTATGCAGTCAATTCATGGTTCAGATTTACCCAAGTTTACCTGTTTGTTCACCTTTCCTCTAACATGGTACTGCTCCCTTCTAAGTCCCAACCTTTCCCCCAAAACATCTCCTCTAGGATGTCTTTTAGTGCTACTTCTTTTCCCTTAGTATAAACTCTCATCCCTGTGTGATGCCTTCTCTCGGTGGAGTGTCTAGACTGACAGTCATCTTACCTCAGACTTGTGTCCTGTGTTCTCCCGAATCTTCTGCTGTCTCCGTGCACCGCTGAGGTGTGTGCTGTCCATCCTCCGTTCCTTCGTGGCGGTCGATCTTCCCTTTCTGATTTCACCGCTTCCCTCCCTGTCTCGGACTCCCTGTGTTTTTACCTGGCTGTGCCCAGCTCTCTATTTGTTTGTATCGAGCTGGCCCGTGCCTTGCACATCCCTGGTCTTGGAATGCATGTTTTTCAGCAGGTCTGGAGTACTCTCAGTCATCGTTTTGGCGAAGCTGCCCTGGCTCCTCTGCGGGCGGTGTCTTTCTCTGTGTGGTACTCTGCGCATCCCCGACTTCCTTCCCTGTCTCAGCTAATTTGGGAACTGTCCGAACCTTGCCTTTCTGCTGCATCTCATCGCGCTATGTTTAGCTGGTTGTGAAACGTTTCCCCTCAGTGACTGCGTATGTCACTTCTAGAAATTCGATTTAATTACATTCCAAATCTACTTTTTAAAAAACAGTATCCTGTTATTTTCTCTGGCTTCAAACGTTCCTTTACGCCTGTAGTAATTTTAAATTCACTTATTTCATAGTGAATAGTCCTGATAGTCCTGTTGTCTCAGGCTCTGTGACTTGTGTTTCTGGAGCGCCTAGGTTGTAGAAGGTCGCACCTGTGGATGCTGTGGCGTCTGCCTTTGGGTGTGTGCTTTTCTAATTCTCGGCTTCGAGATTCCCGGACCATCTAGATGTTAGAAACGCGAGCCCCACACCTGCATCGCTGGCTGCGCAGACATCCCAGATTCCTAGAGAAGCCTTTTTCTGCCATATTTTTTGGGGTGGGGCCTTTTTATGGCATTCAAGAGATTATTTTGTTTCTGTTTTTGTTTTTGGACATAGGATCTGGCCGTGTAGTTTAGATTGGCCTTGAACTCACTATCAGGTACTCCAGACTGGCCTCCGTCCTCCTGCCTCAGGCTCCCAGAGGGCTGGTTACAGGTGGCACCGCCACACCCAGATTCCATTTAACTTCACATATCTTACATTACAAATGCATTTTTTTCCCCAAAGTACGATGGTATCTAAATTTTGGGTTTTCTTCTCACAACCCTCTCAAGCGAGGCAGCACAAGGAGCTTTTAGAAACATGCCGATGCTCGTTTTCACCGTGAGACTCTGATGTAACTGGCCTGAGGTGCAACTCGGGCAGCAGAACTGCTCAAAGCCTCTGAACTGATGTGAACGGGGAGCCAAGGCTGCACACAGATGGTTTTAAACACCCTGGCGAAAACGTCTAGAAAACCGCCATGACACCTGGCCTGCGCCTCAGAAGGCCTGGTGCATACGGCCTTGGGAGGACCCCGGACAGCACAAAGTGCACAGCTCCCCTGTCGGCCGAAACGAGGGCCAAGAATCAGTGACTTGGACAGTCAGACCTGGTCCGAAGGGAAGAGGGAAAACAATTCGCAGCCAGGAGCAAAACGCATTTCCGCAGTGTCCCGAGCCGACGCTGAGGGCCGGGATTGCAGGCCAGTGGCAGAGGCTTACCAAGCACGCCTGCCTCCTTCTAAAAGCTCTACCGCCTCTTCATGCTCCCGGGGACGGAGCCCACCCACACAGGGACTGTCCGCGCCGGCTGGCTTCTAACGTGCTGAATGTAGGAGAAGCAATGGGCAGGATTCTGAGGTAGGATCCTAACAGACAAAATGGCTGCCTCCTCGCTTTCTCTCCCGAATCACTCTCCCTGAGAAGCCAGCTCAGCCATGTCAGGAGGAAGCTCAAGTAGCCCTACAGGCCCATAGGGCTCCATGGAGACCAGTTGAGGTTTCTCATCAAAATTGTCACTGACCTTGCAGGGATGGTGAGTGAGACCCTCCTGGTGGGTCTGCCAACCTTGGTCAAGCGCTCAGATGACTGCTATTCTCACCAGGGTCTGGAAGGAAAGGCGCAGATCAAACCTGGGGCCTGGCACGTCTCAGAACGTGCCCTGCCACTAGGCCATGCCGCCGACTTTCTGCTCAATGTCTTGACTGCAGTTTCATGAGAGACCTTGAGCCAGGACCTCCCAGCTAAGCCATCCCTGATTGCTGGTCCTCAGAGATGTGTGAGATAGCAAATGCTTAATTTGGAACTACTTGGTTTTGGGGTAATTTGTTACACAGCCTCCATAACTCATATAAAGATCATTCCAAATGCATTAAAATATAGCCACTTAGTTTACAAGTTTGCAACAGCATCCCTATGCTAACATTTGTAGAATGCTTTTGTGACTCTGACCAAATGAACTGCATATTAGATAGTGTAGCGATCGTGTATTATTAATGTTATCAGATTGCAACACATTTCATGTTCAATTAACTGAAATGCTCTTTCTGAAGCGTGGCTTTGCTCGTCTTCTTATCCCTACTGCATACTTAGAAAAGGTCACTGTCAAGATACAAAAGTATATATATGATTTAAATGTCTTGACTCACTTACTAACAACCATGAACGTGTTTTCAAATTGGAAAAGCAAGATTAATTTCAACTTGCTCTTTTTCACACAATGCTCTTTGTTTACTTTTTGGTATTGCATTTCACTGCCACACTGGGGGCCTCTCTTATTAAAGAGTCCGTTCATTTATCCATCTCCCGTAGTCTCACAAGCCTTACTTTTAAAAACAGACACGTTACCCTTTGCACCAAAAAAGCAAACCATATTTTTACTAGAAAATATTTAGTGAAATGTGTTTTCCTTCATGAAAATCTTACCAAGTATAAATTACATGTTGAAAAGTAATGTATCTCCCTTTATATCTCCCTGAAGTAAATAAATAGCTCCTTTTCTCAAGAATTATAATTTTTTTTTTTTTTTTTTGCAGTACAGGAGATTGAACTCTCTGGCCCTTGCATGTCCAAGGTTGGCACGGTACCACTTGAGCTAAATCTCTAGCCCTAGAATAACAATTTCTGAGCATGCTCTTAAATTCAGGGCTAGTTTGTTTTCTTCTAAGAAGCTGCAAACGAGCATGTGCACAGCAACCCTAAGGGGTCCTTCC
>PVIC010028877.1:0-11239 GCA_004025085.1 Thryonomys swinderianus
AAAAAAAAAAAAAAAAAGATAGTATAAAGGTTGGGGCCAGAGATTTAGCTCAGTGGTTCTGGTGCCTCACAAGCACAAGGTCCCGAGTTTGACCCAGTAACCACATACAACAGTGCTGGGTGTGGTGACTCACGCCCATGAGCACTCAATACCACATACCACATGCTGGTTGTGGTAGCTCATGCCTCCTAGCACTCAGGAGGCAGAAACAGGAGGACTGCTGGGTTTGAAGCTTGCCTGGGCTATACTGTAAGCTCAGGGCCAGCCAGAACTACAAAGGGAGACCCTGCCTCAAAAAAAAAAAAAAAAAAAAAGTACAAAGGTTAACAGCACAGATTTTAGAGTCTGACCAGTCTGATTCAAGCAGTGGCTTAACCACTTATTAACTAAGATTCTGGGCAAGTTTTTAAATCTTTTTCAACCTTTTTTTTTTTTTTTTTGTGGTACCAGGGATTGAACTCAGGCCTCTGTGCTTCCAAGTAGGTGTGGTACCACTTGAGCTAAATCCCTTGCCCAATCTTTTCAACCTTATTGTTCCCTTTTGTAAAATGGAGACAATTATATTTATATCACAGATAGTAATAAAAACTTAACATATATAAACTACTTAGTAAAATGTCTGGACAAATTTGTTTTGATTTTTTTTTCTAGTGGTACCAGTGATCAAACTTGGGCCCTTGTGCTCCCAAGGTAGGAATGGTATGACTTGAGCTAAATCCCCAGCTGTTTTTTTTTTTTTTTTCTGAAACAGGGTCTCACTTTGTAATTCAGGCTCTGAGCTCACTATTTAGTCCAGGCAAGCCTCAAACTCAGCAATCCTCCTGTTTCTGCCTCCCAAGTGCTGGGATTACAGGCATGAGCCACCATGCTCTGCAACCCCAGCTATTTTGATTTTCTTTGAAGCAGGGTCTTCCTAGCTAGCATAGCCTTGAACTCACTACCTTGAATGTACCTGTAATTCTAGCACTTTGGGAGGCTGAGGCATGAAAATCACAAGTTCGAGCCCAGTTTGGTTACCTTAGTGACATAGCAAGATATTATCTCAAAATAAATTATGAAAAAAATGACTGGTGATATAACTCAGAGGGAAGGCGTTGGATTCAATCCCCAGGCATAAAAAACATTAAAAAAATGTTTAAAACACATACACACAAAACACTTAGGCAGTTTATGTAGGCAGAACACTTACCCATACTGAGAGATTCTTTCTGAAATTCCTTAGTTAGGTGGGAACGGTTGGTTATACAGTACACATAGCGCTCCAACACATACCAACACATTTCATAGTAAAACGGATAGCGGAACTTATTTGGAACCTACACAGACACAGAAGAATGAGATGATTATATTCTTCAAGGAAACACCAACAAACTGCACTTGATCTTAGCCAAAAGGCCGAGAAGCGATCACACCAACAAACTGAATCACTGCAATGGTTAACCCCGAACAAACCCTGCCAGTCAACCTACAAACTTCATTTGGCCATTTAAAGCACAAATCTGAGTTTATCCATCCACTTTGAAAATACTGGCCTTTGAAAACCACCACCACAGGCAAAAGGTATTTGGGGTGACCTAACAGAACCACCACAAACAACCAAAAAGAAATTTTGGGATAGAAGGTTCCAAGGTAGATAGGTTTGGTTCCACTTGAATTAAATCTCTGGCTCCCACAAATTATTGATGATCCTCCTTCCTAAGGTTCTTGAGTGCCAGGACTACAAGGGTGTACCACCATGCCCAGCTCAGATACAATATACTTGAGACAACTATTTTTACTGGAGAGCAGCAAAGGTATGTACTTTTCATAGTCAGTCCTAATGCAAAATAACCAGATCCTGACTTGGGATCTTTTACATGGTTATAGCTTTAATACACAGAAGAGGTTTCTCTTCCTTTACTTAAAAAGTCAAATTAAGGGCCGGAGGGTTAGCTCAGTGGTTCCGGCGCCTGCCTTGCAAGCATAAGGACCTGAGTTCGATCCCCGATTACCACATATAATGCTGGGCGTGGTGGCTCACGCCTGTAATCCCAGCACTCGGGAGGCAGAGACAGGAGGATTGCTGAGTTCACGGCGGCTTGCCTGGGCACCATAGTGGGCTCAGGGCCAGCCTGAACTACAAAGCGAGACCCTGTCTCCAAAAAGCAAAAAAAACAAAAAAAACAAAAAGTCAAATTAATTTACTTCTGGTAAAGGGGAGGTGGTGGCAGATAAGAATCAAAATGTATTTGGCCCCCCACATCAAATATAAAGCTTCTCCACTACCTTTTGAAGGACATTAACACTTCTTGGAGGCTGAGGCTGAAGGATCACATGAGCCCAGGAGGTCAAGGCCTGATTGTAACTTGGAACACATCAGACTATATTAAAAATAGCCATAATACTATGTGCCTAGCTTGCTCCTAATACTTTTTTTTTTTTTTTGCTTTTTGAGACAGGGTCTCGCTTTGTAGTTCAGGCTGGCCCTGAGCTCAGTATGGTGCCCAGGCAAGCCGCCGCGAACTCAGCAATCCTCCTGTCTCTGCCTCCCGAGTGCTGGGATTACAGGCGTGAGCCACCATGTCAGGCATTGTAGTATGCGGCGTTGATTGTTGGTGGGCGTGTCTCCACGCCCAGCATTATATGTGGTCACCGGGGATTGAACTCAGGACCTTGCGCTTGCGAGGCAGGCGCCGGAACCACTGAGCTAACCCTCCGGCCCCCTAATACATTTTATATATGCTATCAAACACCACAGAACATATCTAATTTTTAAAAATGCAATAGAATTTTTTGGGAAGATTTTAAAAAAAATTCTCATTACAAGCCAGTCAAGGCAGCATGTATCTCTAGTCCCAGCTACTCAAATGGCAGAGGGAGGAGAGAGGATGATCATTTCAGCTCAAATTTTATTTTTTGTGTATTTTTAATTCTGGAAACTAAGCCTAGACCCTTAACTCGGAGGTACATTTCATCCCCACTTCCATTTTGTGAAAAGTCTTGCTGAGTTACTCAGGTTGGGTTTGAATTTGTAATCCTCCTGCCTGGGTCTCCCAGTGTGCTAGGATTACAAGTGCTCAGTCCTGACAACTCCAACTACAGCCTGGGCACCATAGTAAGATCCCATCTCAAAACAAGAAAAAAAAAATCCTCAATTATATGAAACTTTTGAGGGTTTAAGACAGTAATTATCAAAACAATTTAAATAGTAAGTTTACATATACATTGGTGGGTAAAAGTCACTGAGACATTGAGTTGTTTATAATATACTTTATATTTTTTATAAAGTATTATGATTAATATGAAAAATAAAAAGTTGCTGTGTTATACATACAAAGTGAGGTCAGAAAATATAATGATGTTCACAATTTTTTTTTTTTTTTGGATTTTTGAGACAGGGTCTCGCGTTGTAGTTCAGGCTGGCCCTGAGGTCACTATGGTGCCCAGGCAAGCTGCTGCGAACTCAGCAATCCTCCCGTCTCTGCCTCCCGAGTGCTGGGATTACTTTTTTTTAGTTTTTTGAGACAGGGTCTCACTCTATAGTTCAGGCTGGCCCTGACTTCACTATGGAGCCTAGGCAAACCTGGAACTTAGCAATTCCCCTGCCTCTGCCTTCTGAGTGCTGGGATTACACGTGTGAGCCACTATGCCCAGCATTGTGGTATGTGGTACTGATTGTTGGTGGGAGTGAGTCACCACGGCTAGTATTGTTGTATGTGGTTACCAGGGATCAAACCAGGGACGACCTTGTGCTTGCAAGGCAGGTGCTGGAACCTCTGAGCTAAATCTCTGGCCCTGATGTTCACATTTTAAAAATTTTTATCAAAGTAATAAATACATTGCCATTAATACTCAAAATACTCCCCCATTTTTCTTCAAATGGAGTTAGCTTATCATTCTTCTCACTTTCTAAAACAGTTTTATAAGTCCTCTTTTTGTGACTGGCTTTGGTTATACTCTTATGGCAGCCTCAAGATCTCAAATCTTTTTAAAGACATTCAATTTTCAGTCATGTTGACCTTGGGTAATAGCCAGAAGTTGCATGGGGCCAGAGTCTGTGAATAAGATAGATGAGGACACACCACTATAGTTTCTACTAGCCTATCTTTCTGTTGGATGGTACTCAGCAGTAGCATTCACCATATTTTTTTTTTTTATCATACCTTGTAAAAGACACAAGAGTTGGGCGTGGTGGCTCACACCTGTAATCACACCATTTGGAAGACAGAGGCAGAAGGACTGCCATGAGTTTGAGGCTATCCTGGGCTACATAATGAGCTCAGGGACAGCCTGAAATATAAAGTGGGACCCTGTCTCAAAACAATGAGAGAGAGAAAGAGAGAGACAAAAGATAACTTCCAGAATTGCATCATAAAATGGCAAGGATAATGGAGTTAAGTGGATCTGAAGTAGTTAGTATTTTTTAGAAGGGTATTAATAGTGTCTTATTATAATTTTTAAACATATATTACATATATATTTTTTTTAATTTTTGCTTATTTATCTTTTGAGAAAGGGTCTCACTCTGTACTTCAGGTTGGCCCTGAGCTCACTATGTGGCCAAGGCTAGCCTCCAAATCAGCAATCCTCCTGCCTCTGTCTCCTGAGTGCTGGGATTATAGATGTGAACTACCACACCTAGCTCATTATATATTTTAGTTGTACCAAGTAGACAGGATCCAATGAAACTTCATAGAAACACAAAAAACTCGTTCATTCAGTGCTGGACGTGGTGGCTCACGCCTGTAATCCCAGCACTTGGGAGGCAGAGACAGGAGGATTGCTGAGTTCGCGGCGGCTTGCCTGGGCTCCACAGTGAGCTCAGGGCCAGCCTGAACTACAAAAGCGAGACCCTGTTTCAAAAAGCAAAAAAAAACAAAAAAAACCTTTAATTTGGAATTCTATTAAGATTAGTATCTACTAGTTAAACAATTTACAGGAAACTTTTCACAAAGAGAGAGCTACTCATTTCACTTATGTTATCAAGTAGATTTCCGCTCCGGGCCCGCCGTGCCGTGAGTCCAGCGGACTGGGGAACTTACGGCGGACGGACCGGACCCAGCAGCTCCGGGCCCGCCGTGCCGTGAGTCCAGCGGACTGGGGAACGAGCGGCGGACGGACGGACCCAGCAGCTCCGGGCTGCCGTACCGTGTTTCCAGCGGACTGGGGAATTTACGGCGGACGGACCGGACCCAGCAGCTCGGGGCCCGCCGTGCCGTGATTCAAGTAGATTTCCTTCTCTTCCCTGAAATCAAGACACCCAAGCCCAGGTTATAGTAGTCATATTGAGCCATAAAAAATGGGTTATGTTCTAAAAATTAATCTTTTTTTTTTGCTTTTTGAGACAGGGTCTCACTTTGTAGTTCAGGCTGACCCTGAGCTCACTATGGTGCCCAGGCAAGCCACCGCAAACTCAGCAATCCTCCTGTTGCTGCCTCCCGAGTGCTGGGATTACAGACGTGAGCCACCACGTCCGGCATTGTGGTATGCGGCGTTGATTATTGGTGGGCGTGTCTCCATGCTCAGCATTGTATGTGGTTACCGGGGATCAAACTCAGGACCTTGCGCTTGCGAGGCAGGCACCGGAACCACTGAGCTAACCCTCCGGCCCCTAAAAGTTAATCTTTAGGGTGACTCTTACAATAGGTGGGTTAGTATTGTTTCTTTAGGATTGTTAAACCATTATTATATTTTTAAATTTTATTACTTTTCAAAAAGAAAATCATACATTTATTCATTTATAAAATTTATTTTAAACGTTGCTATCCCTTATACTATGAGGTAGGGCTAAGTAGATGCAACAGATATTTTATGGGCCATAAAGCAGAGAACACTTACTATTTAAGTCTTTATAGAAGGTCTGCTGGGTCTTTCATTATCTATGGGGTGTGATGACTTTTTTCCTATGAATCTAGCCTTCTGCCTCAGCCTCCTGAGTGCTGGGATTATAGGCATGCATCACACCTGACTCCAACAGGATACACTCATTTATTAAAGTAAAATGGTTTGAGTGTTAGTATTCAATGAGCATAAAAATGAAAAGCATGGCTCAATATATTATTCAATATTCATTTGTTTTCTTATGAAAATCCAAGGTGTCAAGAACTTCAAAATATTGATATTTCCAAAACAAGTGAGTTAATCTTCCTAAAATCTTTGTCTTCATATTCCCAATATGTGAACATATATTTTAAGCCAAAGAAAAATTGAAGCTTTGATACACTATTCATGAATCTCTTGTAGCATCTTTCCTAAATGGGATAAACCTCTCCACATGTAACTGTTACATGAAATTACTTACCCGTGTCCGATCTTCTATGTTGTATATCTTTAATTGCATGGGGATGTTGAAGCTATGTAAAAAATTTCCTCCAAAAACTAATGTGTCTGTAGGAGTATATACAGCATGAATCCAGCCTGGAAAAAAAGGGAATGCAGGTGGAAGCTAAAAACAGACACTGTAGTACTGTTTATTCAGAGTAACAAAACAAAACTCCAATCAAACTGTCTGATTCTGTTTCTTATAGTCAAGTTACTTAATCTCTCAAAGCTTTAATTTCCTCTATAAAACCAGAATTAAGTATACTTTACCTGTTTAGTGGTGAGCACTAAATGAGAAAAAGTTAAAAAAAGGTTTCTTTTTTTCTTTGAGACAAGGTCTTGCTATGTTCCCCAGGCTGGTCTTCAATTAGCATGTTCAATCAATCCTCCCACCTCAGCCTCCTAAATGGCTGGGACTGTAGGTATGTGCCATCATACCCATCATGTGTGTGTGTGTGTGTGTGTAGATAGATAGACAGATATACATAGACAAACAGATGAGAGAAAGAGAGTTGCTGAGCATGAAACCTAGGGCCTTGCACATTGTAGGCAAATGCTCTACCATTGTACTACATCCTCACCCCAAGAAATGTTTAATAAGACAGGTAAGATAGCTTACACCTATAATCCCAGCACTGTGGGAGGCTGAGGCAAGGTCCCAAGTTCAAGCACAGCCTAGGGAACTTACCAACTTAGTGAGACTCTACATCAAAATTAAATGTTTGGAAAGTGCTGAGTATGTGGCTCAATGTGAAGGTTTTGGATCCAATCCTCAGTATCTCAAAAAACAAAAAGAAGTATTTGGCCAAAGTGGTATTTAGCAGGTAAATGTTTAGAAATCTCAAACAGGACTATGACTTCAAAATTTGTGCTCTTTATAAGCACTTACTTCATTTTAAAAAATATCTTCAAGGCCAGGAGATTTAGCTCAGTGGTTCCAGTGCCTGCCTAGCAAGTACAAGGTCCCTGGTTTGTTCTTGGTAACCACATATAAGAATACCAGACGTAGTAACTCATGCCCACCACCAATCAGTATCACATACCACAGTGCTGGCTGTGGGGGGATCGCACCTGTAACCCCAGCACTCAGGAGGCAGAAGCAGAGGGAGGAGAATTGCTGAGTTGGAGGCTTGCCTGCCCTGCTACAAAAGTGAGACCCTGTCTCAAAATAAAAAAACCAAAAAAAAAATCCTTCAAGTCATTTATTTGTTTTCACCAAAAAACTAGAAACAGCCTAAGTATCTATGAACAGGTGAAGAGACAGAGAAATGCATGTACACAGTAGAGTACTACTGGTAAGCACTCATTTTAGAAGTAATGATTTGATCAAGAATATTGCTGAATGGGGCCGGAGATTTAGCACAGTGCTTCTGGCGCCTGCCTAGCAAGCACAAGGTCCCTGGTTCAATGCCCAGTAACCACATACAACAATACCACAACCAGCCATCAGTACCACATACCATGATACCAGGCATGGTGGTTCATGCCTGTAATCCCAGCACTCGGGTGGCAGAGGCAGGAAGATTGCTGAGTTCTAAGCTTGCCTGCACTACATAGTAAGCTCAGGGCCATCCAGAACTACAAAGCAAGACCCTATCTCAAAAAAAAAAAAAAAAACAGTGCTGATTTAGACGCACTCTGGCCTTCAGAGCCAGCCACTCCTAGAAGACTAGGTAGCACAGAGGTGGCACATCACCTGCAGATCATGTTATTTCTGAAGAGATTCTGCATTACTAAGGGTAATGTGGGGCTCAAACCTGTAGGTCTTCTGAAAAGCCCCCAGGTGCCAATTCTGACATACTGTGCTAAAACACTGTCCTTAGAAGTTTTTTTAAGACATATTCTCAGCACCTACTCCATAGCAAGAAGGATACCATTACTTGCTGGCCACTTTAATAGTATAACCATTTTTGGTTGTAATCTACCTGTTTCCTTTCTTTAAAATAGAATGGCTAGGGTAAAGAATACACTTTTCTCCATTTTGCTTACCTGAGGGAATGACGAAGGTATAGCCCTGCTTGAGCTCAATTCGTTGGCAATCTGACACCCGGTCACCCAGAAAGATGTCTCCCTGTTTCCCTGACAGCAGCCAATTCTCGTACAGCTCCAGGTTGTGGGCTGTAGGGGGGATGAGCCAGAAGACCTGTGAGTTAAAAAACTTCAGTCTGTTAACAGCCATTGACATGACCCAATCGTTTCCCTCAGCTCAAACAGGTACAAAATTAAGATTATCAAAATTAAGATTAAAATTATAGGGCTGGGCATTTAGCTCAGTGGTTCTGGAGTCTGCCTGGCAAGCACAAAGTTCTGAGTTCGAACCCCAGTACCACATATCACCATGTCAGGCAAGATGACTCATGCCTGTAATCCCAGCACTGGAGAGACAGAGGCAGGAGGATTGCCAAGAGTTTGAGGCTACCCTAGGCTATACAGTGAGTTCAGGGCCAGCCTGAAGTACAAAGTGAGACTCTGTCTCAGAAAGACTTAAAAAAAAATTGTAATTATAATTGCAATTATACCAATCTATACAACTTGACTATTTGGGAAATTCTGAGGGGCCAAGGAAGTAGGTCTTGTCATTTACTTGAACAAATCTAGCAGCATCAGGACCTCCCAGGAGTATGGCTATATTACCTAGAACCCATGCATGACTCAAGAGAGACAAAAGGCATTTGTCTTAATTAAGTAATTCCTCATGAACATGTGGCTGTCTGGCCTCTGAGATCTAAGTAACAGCTATTTAAGGTACAGTATCTTTAAGAGACTGGCCTGGAGTTGCTTTGTTCCAAGGTAGTGACTAGGACCAAGGGGACAAAACTTTTTTTCCAGTACTAGAAATCAAACTCAGGCCCTTGTTCTTCCAAGGTAAGTGTGGTACTGCTTGAGCTAAAACCTTGGCAGGCAGACAAAACTTAAGATACTACTTATATGAATCTAAAGTGAACAAAATGACTACTGGATTTGGAGGAATAGTTGTTTTAGAGTAGTAACTCACTTACTTTTATTCATAAATGCATTTACTTCCAGCAGAGGGAAAATACTGACTATAAACGTCTGATATTAATTCTAGACTTCCACTCTCACATGATGTTCAGAAACACTGACAAACTGAAAAAAGAATTTTTTTTTTAAAACAGGGTCTAGGTCTGCAGTTCAGGCTAGCCCCAAGCTCACTATGTATCCCAGGCAAGACTTGAACTCAGCAATCCCCCTGTTTCTGCCTCTGTAGTGCTGGGATTACAGGTGTGAGCCACCACACTTGGCACTGCTGTATGTGGTTACTGGGGACCAAACCAGGGACTTTCCATTTCCAAAGCAGGAACCAGAACCACTGAGCTAAATCCCTGGCCCTGAAATGGAATTCTTTATGAATGAAGGCACTCTTTCAAAATCTATTCACATTCTCAGAAAGGATCTAAAGATTTCCTTTGAGGCTGGAGATTTAGCTCAGTGGTTCCAGTGCCTGCCTCACAAGCGCAAGGTCCTGAGTTTGATCTGGTAACCACATACAACAATGCTGGGTGTGGTGACCCACATCCACCAGCCATCAATACCACATACCACAGAGCTGGGTGTGGTAGCTCACACCTGTAATCCCAGCACTTGGGAGGCAGAGACAGGAGGATTGCTTAGTTCCAGGTTTGCCTGGGCTACATAGTGAGCTCAGGGCCAGCCTGAACTACAAAGCGAGATGCTGTCTCAAAAAAAAAAAAAAAGAGATTTCCTTTGGACACATTTATATCCAATGCCTCCATATGGAGAAAGTTGATTTGGACCTTAATTTGCTGATTTCATTATGAATCTGATACATAACCCTTCCATTACATTATTAGATTTTCAAGTACAAAAATTATGTTCTCCTAAAATCACCCTTTTTGGCTTCACTAGAGGAATCTAGAAACGAGACTGTTAGGTTTACCTATTATGATGTCAATCTTAGTGTAGTGATAATGGACTAGGTAAATACTAAAATTCCTACTGAATACTAGACAAGTCAATTCCAACTCTCTCAGGATACAAATGGATGTAATTTCCTAATAGATTCATTTCCTAGGCATATTAAATAACTTCAGATTCCAACCCTCACCAACAACTGTGACCGTACCTTTCCCCCTTGGTGGATGTGATACCAAACAGAGGTACCACCAAAGTCCACGTGAAAGTCAGTATAGCAGCCTCGAACGCTCATTAAACAGTACCTGGCCCCCCACCAAAAAAAAAAAAAAAAAAACAGCATTAGTGTACTGATGGAAAAACATGACCTACTTACTAAAATGCCACATTCTCCTTTCTACCTTCCTCCCATCTGATCACTTCTGGTAGGTAGAAGGTATGTAATTTAAAGTTATACTTTTAGGAGGTACAGTTTTTTTTTTAAACCATGGGATCATGTCCTATAGTACTCTGATATACACCCTCCTCCTTTTGAATCTGTAAAGTCTACTATTTAAGTTCTTTATTTATTTTTTTGGAGACAGGATCTCGCTTTGTAGTTCAGGCTGGCCCTGAGCTCACTATGTAGCCCAGGCAAGTCTCAAACTCAGCAATCCTCCTGTTTCTGCCTCCCAAGTGCTGGGATTACAGGTGTGAGCCACCACACTTGGCTCTTTTTTTTTTGATAATTTAGTACACAATAAATCCCAAAATAGAGGAACTATTCCTTGTTGTCACTATTCCTTGTAGTCCCTCAGAGCATACTGAAAACACACACACACCACACACACACACACACACACACACAGTAAATCACTTACTTTTGCACTTTAGGATACTGCATTTCCAAGATGGCATTTGTTGATTCAGTCTGACTTTCTTTCAAATGCCTTGGCCACATATTGTCTACCCAATCAATAAAATCCACCTTTAAAAAGGAGGAAACATTTAAGTTGTAAAGGAAGGGTTAGGGTTAAAGAGAACTTTTTTTTTTTTTCTTTTTTTC
>PVIC010028877.1:11339-23015 GCA_004025085.1 Thryonomys swinderianus
GTCTCTGCCTCCCGAGTGCTGGGATTACAGGCGTGAGCCACCACGCCCAGCATTATATGTGGTAACCGGGGATCGAACTCAGGTCCTTACGCTTGCGAGGCAGGCGCTGGAACCACTGAGCTAACCCTCCGGCCCTAAAGAGAACTTTTAAACATTAAATACATACCAAAAGACAATGTAGTTATAAGTAGATTAAAAATATCTGTTGGTGAACCTTACGATCAGAGGTAAACATTCTAGACATAATCAGATGGAAAGTAAAGACTTATAGTTCCATCTACCTGACTATAGAGACAGAACTCATCAAAATATAGTCATTAAATGACACACAGCAGTGTTCAAGCAAGAACTCTCTTTTATGTTGGTATCAGTATAATTTATTGTGTTTCTGACCCATAAAAGATGCTATTGGAAGATATTTATAAATCTACTGAAAGATATACTATTGTTTGAAGGACTAAGACGCCAAAAGTTAAGAAAGGGTAGGAGAGAAAATGAGAAAGGAAGGGAGAGAGGAAGGGAGGGTAAGGAGGCAGTGTTTAGTATGTAGGCATTTGATGAACTAATCAATTTTGAAGGCAGAGAATATCATAGAGGATAAGAGACTATGTAGGACTGGGGACGTAGCACAGTAGAAGACTGGTTGCCTAATATGTTCAAGGCTCTGGGTTTGGTCCCTAGCAATGCCTTAAAAAAAACTACGAAGCTCCAGGTTTAGGAGATGCTATAGGAAATGTTCAAATGGTATTGATTGTGCTGGTACTTCCATGAATAAATAAATTTGTCAAAACTCACTCAAAAAATACAGCTGGATATGTACTTTTAGTCAAGTGACCTCAACAATATTGCTTTAAAAAGAGCAATATTGAGATATATTGGAAAATGGCAGTATAAATGAAGGATATCTTATAGGAAAATGTATCAAAAGGATACATTCCAAATAAAAAGCTTATTATTCTTTACAGAGCAAGGATACAAGCTGCTTACTTGTCATTCAATTTTTTGTTCATGTTTTAGGTTCCTGAAAGATACTGGTGTACTGTGACCCCTACTCTCTAGATAATTTTCTAATTCTGAACCTTCTCTTATGTTCTAGTTCATTTAATGGAACAGTACCTTTCTAATTTTTATAAAATGATGTTGCTTTTTTTTTTTTGCAGTACCAGGAATTGAACTCGGGCCTTTGTGCATCCAAGGTTGGCACGGTACCACCTGAACTAAATTCCCAGCAATGTTGCATTTTTAACATGCTCGTATACGCATATAAACCTAGATACTTAGGAGGCTACTGTAGGAGCATAGTGAGTTTAAGGGTGGCTGAGCAACATAGTGAGACCCTGCTTCAAAACTTAACAGACTAGGTCGGAGATTTAGCTCAGTGGTTCCGGCGCCTGCCTCACAAGTGCAAGGTCCTGAGTTTGATCCTGGTAACCACATACAGTGCTGGGTGTGGTGACTCATGCCCACCAGCAATCAATACCACATACCACAGTGCCAGGTGTGGTGGCTCATGCCTGTAATCCCAGCACTTGGGAGGCAGAGGCAGGAGGACTGCTGAGTTCGAGGTTTGCCTGGGCTACACAGTGAGCTATGGGCCAGCCTGAACTACAAAGCAAGACCCTGTCTCAAAAAAAAAAAAACAAAAAACAACAGACTGACCAGCCTCAACAATAAAAACAAACAAAAAGGACATATTAAGTTTGGAATACTATAAAGAACTGTTATACCTCTATATTTTAATAATAGAAAAGTATGACCCAGGTCAGGTTTTATATTTACAGTTACAATCATCTAATTTAAGTTAAAATTCTAAGAATATTAAATAAATTTATAAACTGTGTTACTGTAATTTTCCTATTTTTCCTCCTTTATAGAAATTTTTATTTATGAAGTATATCATGTTTGGCTATTAAGAAGACTCAGAAGATGTGCATGATGGTGCATCCCTATAATCCCATTTCTCCAAGGTAGGAGGACTGACCTGAGTTCCAAGTTAGCCTAGACTAGATAGAGAAATCCTGTCTCAAAGCAAAAACAAAAAATAAGGGTAGGCAGACACCTAAGAGATATAGCTCAGTGGTAAAGTGTTTATTTAGTATATACAAAGTCCTGGGTTTGATCTCTAGTAGCGGGAAGAAAAAAACGAATTCTAACCACCATGTCCCTATATTTTAACATGATATTGTCATCCTAGGGTGAAATGAAGCTTCTTTTAACAAGAAATCTTGCTTTTTTTTTTTGCTTTTGAGACAGGGTCTCGCTTTGTAGTTCAGGCTGGCCCTGAGCTCACTATGGTGCCCAGGCAAGCCACCGCGAACTCAGCAATCCTCCTGTCCCTGCCTTCCGAGTGCTGGGATTACAGGCGTGAGCCACCACGTCTGGCATTGTGGTATGCGGTATTGATTATTGGTGGGCGTGTTTCCACACCCAGCATTATATGTGGTTACCGGGGATCGAACTCAGGACCTTGTGCTTGCGAGGCAGGCGCCGGAACCACTGAGCTAACCCTCCGGCCCTGAAATCTTGCTTTTTTAATTGACTCATCTTCAGTAACAAGGAGAACAAATTACACTGTTTCTTCAGTTAATAGTGAAATAATGAGACTATTTCCTGCTTTCATCTACACACAGACATGCTAATTATAATATTAATGCAACTTTTTAATAACATGCATATATACAGAGAGGCATCATAAACAAGTATCACATTTCAACCTTCAAAGTCAAGGGCTATAGTTAATTTCAGTGAAAATAGGCTAAAACATTGAGACTTTTACTTTCATAAAATGACTAAAACAGGGGACGGAGATTTAGCTCAGTACTTCCAGCACCTGCCTAGAAAGTGCAAGATCCTGGTAACCAGGTACAACAATACAGGGCACGGTGACACGCCCACCAGCAATCAGTACCACATACATAATGCTGGTCGCGGTGGCTCACGCCTGTAAATCCCAGCATTTGGGAGGCACAAGGAGGAGGATTGCTGAGTTTGAGCCTTGGCTGGGCTACATAGTGAGCTCAGGGCCAGCCAGAACAACAGAGCAATACCCTATCTCAAAAAAAAAAAATAAATAAAAAGACCAAGATATTCTAAGGTCTGATGTACTAGGTAGAATACCTGACTCAAGTAAGTATTTTGCTAGTTTTTGAGACAGGATCTCAATATGCTCGCCAAACTGGCCTCAAACTCCTGGGCTCAAGTGTTCTTCCTGCCTCTTTCTCCTGAGTAGCTCAAACTACAAGTGTATGCCACTATACATGGCTCCACATGAGTTCTGAGTCAGGTATTCAATGAAAACAGAACAAAAACTCCAGAAATGACTAAGTATATTCCAAAAGTGAAATCAATTCTCCAAAGGGAAGAAATGGTTTCTAATATTGTACAGATAGCCAATACTTTGAGTGAAGAGATGGGTTAAATAAAAATCTGCTTTCAGGAGCACTAAAGACCAAAAACTAATTCACTCTTTTAAGATGTGATCTAGTTACCCCACTCTCTCTTTTTGTTTTTGTGTGCCGACATACTCAACATCAACCATCTCTTAAAGTGCACACCTGGCTCTAAACCAGTTTCTTATGAAGCTTTTCAGCAACTATTTATTGAACAGAAATTTCTTAAGTAAATTTCCTATCAATAATTATGAATGAATTTTTCTGTCACAGAGAAAAGTTGAAGTTCCTAAATGAAGTTACTGGTATATAAATCAAAAATGATCTTGTACTACATAAAATTAAGTTATTTTGGAAAATGAAGAACCTCTAAATATAACAGTTAATTCTATCAGTCTTTTTCATTCAGCTTGATCTTGGTATACACAAAAGATGTAAGTTCTCCTAGAGAAAAAACAACCCTCCTAGTGGTAACAACGTGGAGAAAATGATCAGACTAACCGTTGAAGGCCTCTGTACCATGTTCTCCAGCCTGGTGTGGCTAAACTCTAGGCTGATGACATTATAGAGTTTCTCTCGCTCTTCCTCTGGCGTTTCATAGTAGCGTGTCCACTGAGCCATGGTCATTTCAATGCCTTTCTGTGTATTCACATCCATGACATCCACCATCCGACGACTCCCTGCCATGAAAGATGTACTGATCATTTCTCCTGACCCACTAGTACCCTTAAGTCTATTAAGAATATAAAACACAAGTAAAAGGAAATGAACTACCCTTTCTTATTGATGTTCATTAATAAACAAGTAGAGACTTCTTGAGATGATTAGCATAATCAAATTACAAAAAATAGGAAAACAGGTAAGATTAAAATAATTACTCTCTACGGCAGGCACATTTACTACACTGTCAGGTGTTAAATCTTTCTTTTGGGGTTTATTGAGACAGGATCTTGCCTATGTAGCTCAAGCTGTCCTTGAACTCATGATGTAACCTAGGCTGGCCTCAAACTCAAGGTGATCCTCTTGCCCCAACCTGGGATGATAGGTGCTGGGATGATAGTTATGGGCCACCATGCCCAGCTTGAATCTCTTATTCAATATCTCACTCCTGACAATTCTAAATGCTAATGTCCATTTTATAAATGATAAAATGGATGTCACATGACCTGTCAAACAAAGCAGACCAAAAAAACCTCAAGGCAATCTAATTCTAATCAATGCTCAAACCAACTGAATTATACTGTGATGATATAGGCTTGCACACTGACCTCACCTATTTCTCCAATTGAATACAGAACCCATTAATAGTTAGTGGGTACCAGTATGAATTTGAATCTGTCTATTCTTCAGTTTAACGGAATTTTTTCCTCCAAATCTGCTGGTAATTATTCATCTACAAATATTTTCAGCGTGACAAAGACACCACGGCAGACACAAAGGTCTTCATGAAATTCTCTATGAACTATGACAAGTACAACAAAATGTAGCATGCCTCAAAAATTAAACTGCAGGGGCTGGAGATTTAGCTCAGTGGTTCCGGCACCTGCCTTGCAAGCATGAGGTCCTGAGTTTGATCCCGGTAACCACATATAATACTGGGCATGGTGACTCATGCCCACCAGCAATCAATACCACATAACACAGTGCTGGGTGTGGTGACTCACACCTGTAATCCCAGCACTCGGGAGGCAGAGACAGGAGGATTGCTGAGTTTGAGGCTTGCCTAAGGTATATAGTGAGCTCAGGGCCAGCCTGAACTACAAAGCGAGATCCTATCTCCAAAAAAAAAAAAATTAAACTTCAGGTATAAAGCAGAGAAAACAGTAATATTGGAGCTAGAGGGCCAAAGATTTAGCTCAGTGGTTCCACTACCTGCCTAGCAAGTACAAGGTCCCTGGTTTGATCCAGGTAAGCACATACAATGATGTGATACTGGGCATGGTGACTCACGCCCACTAGCAATCAGTACCACACCCCACAATGCTGGGCATGGTGGCTCACGCCTGTAATCCCAGCACTCGGGAGGCAGAGGCAGGAGGATTGCTGAGTTCGAGGCTTGCCTGGGCTACATAGCGAGCTCAGGGCCAGCCTGAACTACAAAGTCAGACCCTGTCTCAAAAAAAAGGAGAAAGAACTAAGCTTAAACATCAACACCACTACTATTTAGGTGAATTACATAACCTCTCATTCTGAATACATTTTGAGAGCTAAAGTGACTCCACAGACCATTATGAGGATTTAGTCAATGAACTAAAATGTTAGTACAAAGTATATGCTAAACTAAATCCAGCATAATTAAGGGCACGCACTTGTGTATGTGTGTGTGTGTGTGTGTGTGCACGCGTGCTGAGGATTGAACTCGTGACCCTGTGCTTGTGAGGCAGGCACTTGAATTACTGAGCTAAATCACTAGCCCTGGTAATAACATAAGAGAAGCTATGAAGAGGTAGTAAATTATTCAAAAAATGAGCATAAAGAGCCAGAGATTTACCTCAGTGGTTCTGGTGCCTGCCTAGCAAATGCAAGGTCCCTGGTTCAATCCCAGTAACCACGTACAATACCCGGTGTTGTGACTCATGCCCACCAGCAACCAGTACCACATACCACATGCCGGGTGTGGTAGCTCATGGCTGTAATCCCAGCACTTGGGAGGCAGAGGCAGGAGGATTGCTGTGAGTTTGAGGCTTGCCTGTGCTACATAGTGAGCCCAGGGCCAGCCTGAACTACAAAGTGAGACTGTCTCAAAACAAAACAACAAAAAGATCATAAAAGAGAAAGAAAACTACCATATACCTGGCCCGCTAAACATACATACCTAATCTGAATGTGCCTTGCTAGTTATATCAGGCAGTATTAGCGCCTAGTTACCTGCATTCAAGAAGTTAATAGTCTAGTAAGAGACAAGAGATAACAGGAACACAGTACGAATAAAGCAGATGGGGAATGTACACTGAAAACATAAATGAGAATGTAAGCAATCAACTACATAAATTCACTCTTCTTGATATAGGAAAGTGAATGCCAAATCCAAACTGCTAGGAGATAACCATTTCATATTCATTGATGGACATAATTAAAAAACTGGAAAATAGTAAATGCTGTCAAGGATGAAGAAAAATTGGAATATTTGTATAATGATAGTGAAAATGCCAAACAATGCAGCCACTATGGAAGTTTGGCAGTTTCTCAATAAATTAAACATAAAATAACCATATAATCCAAGTATAATCCTTACTGTCAAATGAATAAATGTGACAAATTCATGAACTATTTAACTATAAAATGGAACTAAAGGGCCAGAGATTTAGCTCACTGGTTCTGGTGCCTGCCTAGCAAGTGGAAGGTCTCTGGTTCCATCCCTGATAACCACATACAACAATACCAGGCATGGTGACTCACGGCCACCAGCAATCAATACTACAAACCACAATGCTGGGCTCACAACCCTCATCCCAACACTGAGGAGGCAGAGGCAGGATTGCTGAGTTCCAAGTTTGCCTGGGCTACATAGTGAGCTCAGGGCCAGCCTGAATTACAATGAGACCCTGTCTCAAAAACAAAACAAAACAAAACCACCAAAAACAAAAATGGAGTTAAAGTACTAATACATACTATACAATGGATAAACCTTAAAATTATGCTGAGTAACATGTCATACACAAAAGTCTATACACATATTGTATAATTCCACTTCTATGAAATATACAGATTAGACAAATCCAGAGAAGTACAAAGCAGATCAATGGCTGTCAGGGAGTAAGGAAAGAAGGGAATGACTGCTTAGTAGATTGGGTTTGGCATGATGAGACGATCTAAAAGCAGATAGCAGTGATGGTTGCACACTGTGAATATACTTAATGTCACTAAATTGCATACTGTGTTTGGTTACTTATTGAAACAGGGTCTTGCTGTGTAGTTCAGGCTGTCCCTGAACTATGTAGACCAGGCTACCTTTGAACTCACAGCAATCCTCCTGCCTCTGCTTTGCAAGTGCTGGGATTACGGGCATGAGCCACCACACCTGGCCTAAACTACATACTTTAAGTGATTATAATGATAATCATTATAATGATATAATTGATTATAATGATAAGCTTTGTTATCTATATTTAACTACAATTTAAAAATTAAACATAAAAGTGAATGCTTTAAGAAAGCAGTACAAAAGCAAAGTTCCATCCTTTCAAAGACCAGAGAAAGAACTCTACATATATACCATAGCATTTAAAGAATGATAGTCATAGTAATAGCTAATAGTTACTGAAAATAGTTTGCCAAAGACTGTTACAAATATTTCATATTTTGGAAACCTGTCCAAGGTTACAAGGCTAGTAATTAGTGGAGCTGACATCTGCACCCATATGGTTTCACTCCAGGGTCTATTCTCACAACTAATATGTCAGGTAAATTTATATGATTAATTCACTGCCTTTTGACATAACTAGTTAGCCAAGAAAAAATTACTTCAAAGTCTAGCCATGGCCAGGTGTGTTGGCACATGCCTGTCATCCCAACACCCTGGGAGCCTAAGGTAGAGAAATTTTGAGTTCAACCCCACTTTGGGCTTGAGATCCTATCTAAAAAATAAAACAAAAGAACAGAAAGTTATCAGGTGAAATTTCTGATAAAGCCACTAAGTTAGACATAATCAACACTGTATTTTATTTACTTTGTTTTTAGAAAGGTTGTCACTTTACATAGGCTAGCCTTGAACTATGTAACCCAGGACTGCTTCAAACTCTTGGTGATCCTCCTGCTTCAACCTCCTGAGTGCTGGGCTTACAAGTGTAGAGTGCCACCATGCACTGCTTTCAGTGCTGTTATTTTAAATCACAGCAAGATGCCTGTGATCATCCATCAGTCTGATTGTAAAACTTAAATTGTGAAGGGTTTTCAAAGATCACTGTTAGTAGTAAACAAATTACTGAACAAATGAAAACTTAGTAAGGAACTGGGAAGAAATCCAAAAGGAGACTGAAGATCAAATAAGACTCTGTATACCTCAGAAAATCAAATATTGTATCCAGAGGCCTGGATATACTGTTGAGTTGCTTCTACATTTTAACTTACTGTAAGTACAAACATCATTAAATTCTGCTTTCAATTCTTTGGGTATACTTCCCAAAAAACTACTGGATTATGTGTTAACTCAATTTTTAAAATTTATTTTTTTTGAGGAACCATCATACTGTTTTTCATATCGGTGTACAATTTTTTGTGTGTGTGACAGGGTCTCGCTTTGTAGTTCAGACTGGCCCTAAGCTCACTATGTAGCCCAGGCAAACCTGGAACTCAGCAATCCTCCTGCCTCTGCCTCCTAAGTGCTGGGATTACAGGCCTGAGCCACTACGCCCAGCACTGTGGTATGTGGCATTGATGGCTGGTAGGCGTGAGTCACCACACCCAGCATTGTATGTGGTTACCAGGATCAAACTCAGGGCCTTGTGCTTGCGAGGCAGGCACTGGAACCACTGAGCTAAATCTCTGGCCCTGGTGTACGATTTTACATTCCTAAACAATTGCTCAAAATCCTCAGCAACAATTGTTAATTTTCTGGGTCTTTTTTTGATAGCATTCACTCTGACAGAAGCAATGTGCTCTTACACTGTAGATGTTGTTTTGCAGCCCCATTGACTGGACTTGGGGATTTGTGCATGCTAAACAGCATTCTACCACTGAGCTATACTGCAGCCCTTCACTGTACAGTAGTTTTGATTTGCATTTCCCTAATGATTAGTAATGATGAACATCCTTCCATAAGCTTATTGGCCATTTGTGAATCTTTGGAGAAACATCTGTTCATTTCCTTTGCTCTGTTTTTGCACTGAGTTTTTAAAAAAATGTTGAGTCTTAGTTCTCAATAAATTCTAGAAATTAATCCATTATTAGATTCATGATTTGCAAATATTTTCTCCCACTAAATTTTTTAGCCCAAATTATCTATTTATTATTTTTATTGCCTCTTCACCTGGTTTTGCATTTGCTTTTCTGAGAAAGTGCCTCATTACTTAATTCAAACTGGCTTTAAACTCATGGTAATCCTACTGCCTCAGGCTCCCAAATGTTGGGACTACAGGTATACACTACCACACGTGGCCACCTAATTTATCTGATGTCTTTTTTTTTTTTTGCTTTTTGAGACAGGGTCTCGCTTTGTAGTTCAGGCTGGCCCTGAGCTCACTATGGTGCCCAGGCAAGCTTCAAACTCAGCAATCCTCCTGTCTCTGCCTCCCGAGTGCTGGGATGACAGGCGTGAGCCACCACGTCCGGCATTGTGGTATGCGGTGTTGATTGTTGGTGGGCGTGTCTCCACACCCAGCATTATATGTGGTTACCGGGGATCGAACTCAGGTCCTTGCGCTTGCGAGGGCAGGCGCCGGAACCACTGAGCTAACCCTCCGGCCCCTATCTGATGTCTTATCCAAGAATTCACTGTCAAAACCAGTATCATGAAGCCCTTGTCTTGTTCTCTTCTAAGAGTCTTACAGTTTTAGTTCTCAGATTTAGGTCTTTAATCCATTTTTAGGTCTTTTTGGCACATGATGTAAGACAGGAGTCCAACTTCATTTCCAAGGATTTAATATCTAGTTTACCAGTACCATTTGTGGAAAGATTATCCTTTTCCCCTGAATGATTTTGGTGCTCTTGTATAGAATCATTTGGCCATATATGAGTATTTACTTTTGGGCTCTCTGTTCTATCCTATCCCATCTGTATAGTAACTACATGTTTGTCTGTGTGTATGTATTTATGTATGCATTTATTTATTTATGGAACAGGGTCTCACTACGTAGTCCAGGCTGGTCTTGAGCTAACTGTGATCCTCCTGCTTCAGCCTCCTACCTCAGCCTTCCAAGTGCTGGGACTACAGGGGTGGGCCACCACTTCCCAATCAAGTTTTATTTCTCTGTGACTTCTGTCTTTATATAAATACCACTGTTCTGACTACTTTGTATTTAGCTTTGTATTAAGGTTTGAACTCAAGAAATGTGTCTTCCAGCTCTGCTCTCTCTCTTTTTTTCCCTCAAGAATGTTTTGGTTGTTTATAGTCCCAGAGATTCTGTAGGAATCTTAGGAAAAGTTTTACTATTTCTGCAAAAAAAAAAAAAAAAAAAATTAGGATTTTGACAGAGCTTCCAATGAATCTATATACTACTTTAGGTATTACCAATATCAGTATTAAGTCTTCTGGATGGAGGTTATAAATCAGTGGTATAGTATTTGCCTCATATGTGTGAGCCCCTCAATTTGATCCCCAGCACCACAAAAAACAAAAACAGAAGAAAATGAAATCATCCAATGAACACAGGCTATACTTCAATTTACTATGCCATAATTACTTTCAGCAATATTTTACATTCTTTTCCTGGGTTAATTTCTAAATATTTTATTTCTTTATGCTATTTTAAATGGAATTGCTTTCATCATTTTTTTTCAGATTATTCACTGCTGTCTACATTTTTTTTTTTTTTGAGATAGGGTCTCAATGTAGTTCAGCATGGCCTTGAACTCACTATATAGACCAGGCTGACCCCAAACTTGTGGCAATCATGCCTCAGCCTCCCAAGTGCTGGGATACAGGCATGTATTACCATGTCTGGCTGTATGACTGCAACTATTGTTTTCATTTTTTTTCCCCTTAGAACCAGGAATCGAACTCATGCCTTGTGCTTGTGAGGCAGGCACCCTGCCACTGAGCTATATCCCAGCTCAACTGTTGTTTTCTTTGTATCCCACTACTTTATTGAATTTATTTCTTCTAACAGTTTTTGTTTGGACCTTTGGTATTTTCTAGGTGTAACATTTTTTTTTTCTTGTGAATAGAAGTAATTTTTTTTCCAATTTGTTTCTTTTCTTGCCTTTTACAACTTCCAATACTGTGTTGAACAGAAGTAGCCAAAGTAGACTTTCTTGTTTCAACAGAAAGGAAAAAGAAGGATTTTGGTCTTTTTTTTTTTTTTTTGCTTTTTGAGACAGGGTCTCGCTTTGTAGTTCAGGCTGGCCCTGAGCTCACTATGGTGCCCAGGCAAGCCGCTGCAAACTCAGCAATCCTCCTATCTCTGCCTCCCAAGTGCTGGGATTACAGATGTGAGCCACCACATCCGGCATTGTGGTATGCTGCGTTGATTGTTGGTAGGCGTGTCTCCACACCCAGCATTATATGTGGTTACCGGGGATCGAACTCAGGACCTTGCGCTTGCGAGGCAGGCACCAGAACCACTGAGCTAACCCTCTGGCCCGGCTTTTGGTCTTTTTAACATTAGGTATGTTTGAGTGCTCGCTTCGG
>PVIC010028878.1:0-22856 GCA_004025085.1 Thryonomys swinderianus
ATCTGCATGAAATAGTTCTTTTGATGACCAAGCAGGTTTTGGATGAATAGTACACATTTAAGTAGTGTTAGCTATTCAGTAAGTAGTTTAGAGCTCTCTCTCTCTCTCCAGGCAATTATTGCAGGGGTGTGTTTATGTTTTGTAAACAGCAGAATAACCTCCCATTGACACCATACCCTTGACTCAATTTCTGTCCATCCTTCCAGGAAGAATGGGCAATATTCTTTTTCAGCCAGCCACTCATCTCAGATGAGAAATTTAGTAAGCCAGAGCTTAAACATAAAAGGAAACAGAATAGTTTATAGTTCTTATACATCATTTGGTAAAGGATCAGATCACTTCAATGACTACCCCAGTGTCATTTAAAATGCCCAAAGATGTTGTCCCTTATATTTTCATTAAAAAGATAATCTCTTTTTATAGTTATCTGTTTCTTCAACCCAGATTTCAGCCATTGACTTTGGTTTAAAGAAGTCTAAAACAATGAATTGTTTGTTTGATGGCTTTTCTTTACAAGCATTTTTTTTCTATCCTGAGAATAAAATTTTAATTCCTGGAGAACCTAATGTATTCTGGTTCCTCCCAACTGGGAGATTATTAATAACTATATTGCTTTTGCAGTCCTATTCTGAGGCAGTATTTTTCACATAAATTCACCAATTTAACCTTTTGACTATCTGCAATGACAGGTACTATTTTCTTTGAATTTTGAGGGTTGGAAACACTAACTTGTTGGGAACAATCCCATTTGGGAGAAATAATTAGAAGGTCAAAACTGACCAGGCCTTCCTGCAGACAGACTTTGGTCTTAACTATGTTGCAAAGAATCCTGTTTGGGAGAAATATTTGGAAGGTCAAAACTGAAAAGTCCTTCCTGCCTACCTAGGAGTTTGGATTCAATGCACCTTCACCTCTGGTAACAGTAAGAATTCCAGTCATCCCACAGGCTGTGATGCCTTGGTGTCTGCCCTACCCTTTGGGTCTTTGTAACTTTTTGTTATTCTAGATGTGCTAAATAAAAGTTGTGGCAGGCTGGGGCCTGGAGTCTTTTGCTTCCCAGAGTAGCATGGATCAGGCCCAAGCTTAGCTTCTCTAAGCCTCACTTCGATCTAGTTATTATTTTGTCATGTGCTGTCGACTCACAGGAGACTGAACTCAGTGCAAAGGTCCTAGTTATGTCTCCTTCCCTGTTTCCCACACTAACTGATCAAATGGCACTAATCAGGGAGTAAGGCTTTAGCCAGGGCTCATCCTAAATACTCAGGGACTGTGAGGTCTTTTTAAACAATTTTTTTTTCTGGGAATGGGAGCTGGAAATACAAGTTCATAAATTAAAGGCTTTCTCTTTCCTTAATAGAGGAGTATTTTGTCATCAAGTTACCTGAAAGCTAGAGTGCAAGAAAGATGTAAGCCAGTTGAGATGAATATTTTAGCAATGCACAAAAATATTTGTATATTGTGTCAATCTTACCTTTGTTACAGTTTATATTTACTTGTTAACAAACAATACCTCTTAACTCAAAATACCTTAAATAGAAACCAGTATTCTAGCAATGATACCTTACAAGTGCATTTCCCTTATTGCTATCCATGTTAAAATAAAAATATACTCTAATAAAGCAAAGAAGTTTGGGTATGAGGTATAAATGAATGATACTTTAGGTTATACTGTATTTTTGAAGAACTTTCTTAAAATAATTTACATAAGAGAAACTACAAAACTTGTCACAGAAGTAAAATAAAGGACATTTAAAATATCAACTTTTCTTTTTTAATTTTTTAGTATATTTCCTGCACTTGTAGCAACAGAGATGTAAAAATTTCACCAGACTCAAAACTTTAATTTATATGTATTGTTTTATTTAGTCTATGCCTGAAATTACATCATTTGATTTTGTCAGTTACCCTCTCCCAAGAACACCTTTTGTTTGTTTTCTTCTAAGTGTTTAATTATGCTGTGCATTTTCCCTAATGTGTACCAGAAGGTTTACAATAGGGATAAAAATGATAAAATACCATAAATTAAAAGATGGGTTAAGGGAAATACAATGAGAGACAACTAATAGACAAAAATACAGAAAAAAGTGTATATCATTGTGATTTACAAATACATTGCAATAGGGTGTAGCACTGGAAAGAAATTTGGTGGTAAGTTTTCCAGCAGCTAAGTGAAGAAAATGTTGTCAGTTATGTAGTGTAGAGTCCATGAACAAAACAGAACTCAGCAGAATTACATTTCTTCTCAGCAGTGAAATTAGGCAGGAATTTCTCTGGAGTCCTCATAAATAGAGCTAGGTATGATTGGAAAGAAAATAATTCTTTTTAAAAATTTATTTTATTGGTTCATTTTATATATACTTTATGATCACATTCAACATTGAGGGTTTGTAGCAGTACGTGACACATCTTGATTCTCATTTTTTTCCCATCTCTCTGCCTGCCTATAACTCTCTGCCTCTTTTATACATAAGCTTTGTTTCTTTTTTTAAACATCAAGTTTTTTCTTTCCTTTCTTCACTTATGCATACCCCTGAAAAAATAATTTGAGATGATAACATTAGAATAAGGCACACTTGTTTATTGAGAACTTCAATATAATTTGATGGGAATCCACTGAAGGTCAGTTTACTAAGAAGAATATTGTTGAGATCTTTAAATTAGTTACAGTTTTATAAAGCAGAAAATAAAAGTAAATAAATTGAGCAGTTGAAAGTTTTGCTTCTTTTTTGGCACCTTTAGTGCCAATGCTTTAGCCTATTTGAAGTAAAAAATCTTCCATGTTTAAGTTCAAAAGCTTCCCGGGATCACTTAAGGATTTGTTTACAGTTTCTGACTGGCTGATGTATGCATTAGAAGCACAATTTTTAGGATAAATGAAATGAGATGTCCCTGGATGTGAATCACTAATTGTTAGATTTACTGTTGTTAAGTGCAGAATATTAGAAATGGGCATTCTCAGCTAAGTCATTAGAGGCAAGGTAATTGTAGTGGTTGTACTCTCAGCCTTCTATAGTCTCCTTACAGTGCTGGATTGGTTCCCTGAAAGTTTCTAAGGTCTCTAAGAAGGGACATTGTTATTCTTTTATGTTTGATGCTCCATTATTATTGTCCACCAGCAGCAGTTGTTTACATAGTAATACTTGGTTGCAGTTTCTAATTTTCTTCCTAGACCCAGATACCCCTGGAGATACAAGCATCTGCCTTTCCGTGCATTTTACCCAGAATCTCCATCATCCATTCCCTTCTCAGAATCTCAAGTTCTTCCTCTGTCTTGCTAACTTTTGCTAACACAGCTTCTTCCTTTGAACCCAGCAACAGTCGTGCCAGCTTCTTCCTGATGTTTCACTTTTGTATCATCCTAGTGTTCCCTTCTGTGCTTTTTTCAGTTTTCTAAACCTGAGTGCTAATTTTTTAGTGGAGTCATTTCTGTTTCCAGATTAACACAGAGGTAAATAGAGAAACACCTTTAGAGGACTTGAAATTCCATCAACCAAGGAATTATTACCCCTTCAGAATAAATGGGCATTATTAACCCTTTAAATTCATGGTGTATTATAGATTCCAGCAAAAAAAAGTATAGAAAATACTTGAATTTGTCACCTGTGAGGTAGTAGCCATGGTTTATGGTCCATGAAATTATAATTCATGCAGAAGTTTAATTCTCAAAGTCTTTTGCCAGACCATCACATAAGGAGAATGCCCAGCAACTGTGCCTTGGTTTGTCTAGCAGTGAGTAGGTCCATTGGTTAGCTAGGATATTCACAGATGCCCACCAACTCCAACCCTCTGCACAATGGTGGACCCAGGCTTTTTTGTGGGCCCATACTTTTAGGAAGAGGCCTATCAACTGCACTCCAGTGTGTTGTGCAGTGAGTAGGACTAGGAGTTTGGCAGGGACATTGTAGAGGCCCAGAGACTCTGCCCTGACCTCCACACATTGGTGGGCCCAGAATTCTCATGGGACCACAATGTAGGAGAAAGACTTGGTGTCTCCACTCTGGTTCATCTGCATAGTGAGCAGGGCCAGCAGTTAAGTTCAGACATTTGCAGAGGCCCAGTAAGGCTTGACTTCCACAGAACTGTAGGTCCAGAGTTTTAGTGGAATCATCTCTTAAGGAGGAGGACTGGTAACTGTGCCCTGATTTGTAGTACAGTGAGTAAGTTCAACAGTTTGACTGGAACATTTTCAGAAGGCCAGCAACTCTGCTCTGATCTCTGCACAATGGTAGCTCCAGCAGTTCTTGAGGAACTCTCACACAGGGAAGAAGCCCAACACCTACAACACAGGCCACAGCAGGTGCTCTGGTTACTCAAGGATTTGGATCTCCACAGCATAGCCACTCAGGGCCACTAAGGCCAAGCTCCAGAAAATAGAGCAAATATTAGCAGCAAAAAGAGGGCTTCACTGAGGTTCTTCCATATAAATTGAAGCCTGCTGGAAGAATGAAGAAAGTCTCTGACATAAAGACCTTTCCTGGTGTTCCAGAACTGAGTTTGCCAAAGCTATTACAGACTCAAGGCCTAAGGGTAAATCATACCAGGAGGATGACCAAGGAAGCAGAGGTTTCATGAGGGTTCTAAATATTGCCAGCAAAGATAATTGCAATAAGCATTTTATAAGAAGCAACCAATAGGTCCGGAGGGTTAGCTCAGTGGTTCCGGCGCCTGCCTTGCAAGCGCAAGGACCTGAGTTCGATCCCCGGTTACCACATATAATGCTGGGCATGGTGGCTCAAGCCTGTAATCCCAGCACTCGGGAGGCAGAGACAGGAGGATTGCTGAGTTCACGGTGGCTTGCCTGGGCACCATAGTGAGCTCAGGGCCAGCCTGAACTACAAAGCGAGACCCTGTTTCCAAAAAAAAAGCAAAAAAAAAAAAAAAAAAAAAGAAGCAACCAATAAATTAAAATAAAAACACCAACAACAAACAAATAGAAAAAAGAAAACACCTAAGTAACATCCAAGCCCAGAATTCCAGATCATCAAAGGGAAATTTAGGGATTAATAAGATGGATAAATGTGAAGCTCAGATGTTTAGGCTCCCTGAAGTGGGCAACAGAAGAGGACCTGGAAAAAATGAAATCAGAAATAATATCTCAGGTAACAACAGACATAATGACCATAGTGAAAGGCACAAACCAAAAGTAAAAGACCTCAGGAACCTGATAGAATACCAGTATAGAAAATAAATGGAATCCAATAAACAGATTCAAGTGAAAATCCAAGAGATTAAAAACCCCACTGAAGCTTCACACAGCAGAACTAGTAAATGGAGAGACAGAGTCTTAGACATAAAAGACAGGATTGCAGTTAGTGACCATGAAAGGAAATATTTCATAGGTGTGAAGGATTTCTAGCCCCAAAAGAAAACAACCTCCAATCTAGATTAGTGTATCCAGCCAAACTATCTTTTAAATTCAATAGAAAAATAAGATACTTGCATGACAAAGAACACTTGAGAAATTTCATGAATACTAAACCTACACTCCAAAAACTTCCAAACCATATAATAGGAAAAGACAATGAGGGTGTCAACTCCATAAGGACTAACATAGTGAAGCCATTAGGCAAGACAAGAAATTAAATGGAGGGAGATTTTGAAAATAATAATACTAAAAGAGCCAACAAGTGCTCGCTTCGGCAGCACATATACTAAAAAAGTCAACAACAGGAAAATATCATGACAAGTATAAGGCAATTCATATCAATTATAACCATCAGTGTTAATATCCTCAACTAACCAATGAAAAGACTCCATGAAATAAGAAGCAAAATCCAACAATATGCTGAATTCAAAGAGCACACTTAATTTAAAAAGAAATTCATATACTGAAAGTAAAAGGATGGAAAACAATTCTCCATGTTACAGGAAACCACAAATAAAACAAGAGTGACTACCTTGTTTGCAGACAAAGATTTAAAACCAAAATCAATTAAGAGGAACAAGGATACTATATCCTCCTACAGGCAATGATACCACACAGAGATGGCATTCAAAAATATATATGCACTAAATGCTAACACACACAACTATATAAAACAAATATTAATGGACATGAAAAGCCAAATAAGAATTAATAAAATAGTAGTGGGGGACCTCAAAACCCACTTCACAAATAGATAACTGGACTAAAATATCAATTATAGGCCAGAGATTTAGGTCAGTGATATCAGCGCCTGCCTACAAAGCATAAGGTCCCTAGTTCCATTCTCAGTAACCACATACAACAATTCTCGGTGTGGTGACTCATGCTCACCAGCACTCAGTACCACATATCACAATTCCAGGCATGGTGGTTCATGTAGATAATCACAGTGCTCGGCAGAGGCAGAGGCAGGAAGGATTGGTGAGTTTGAGGCTAGTCTGGGCTAATAGTGAGCTCAAGGCCAGCCTGAACTACAAATGAGACCCTGTCAAACAAAACAAAAAAAACCTGAAATAATAGAACTGAATCAAACTTTTGAACAAATGGATTTAAAAGACACTGTGGAGTATTCTACCTCTCAAGGTTAGAATATACATTTTTCTTAGCTGCACACAGTTCATTCTCCAAAAAAGACCACATACTAGTTCATAGAACATGTTTAAGTACATGCAAACAATAGTGTCCTGAGATTGGAGATCAATAGCAAAAAATATTCCAAGAACTACATAAATGCATGGAAATTGAATACTCTCCTGAAAAACCAATGGGTCACATAAGAAATTAAAGAAGGAATTAGACAGTTTCTACAATTAAATAATAATGCTGGTACATCATATGTGAACCTATGTGACATAATGAAATCACAGTTCTGTGCTAGAAATTCATAGCAATGAATACTTTTACTAGGAAAACAGAGCAAGCTCAAATAACCTAATGCTGATCCTGAGGATCTAGGACACACCCAAAAATACACACCTCCATAAAATGGAGGAAATTATAAGGATCAGAGCAGAAATTAATGCAATGGTGACTAAGTATACTATGCAAAAAATTCAATGAATCTGAGTTGATTTTTTTGAAATAATAAAATTGACAAACTTAGCCAACCTTACAAAACAAAAAAATGAAAGAAAAGCCTCAAGTCCATGCAATTAGAAATGAAAAGTGTGAAACCACAACAGATCCAGTAGAAATCTAGAGGATAGTCAGTACCTGTGTTGAAAACCTGTACTCCAGTGAGACAGAAAACACAGAAACTATGGACAGAATCCTAGACACATATGAACTTTCAAGTTGACTAAAGAAGATATAAAAGTGCTAAACACCACAATATCAATCAATGAAATTGAAAATATAATTAAAAGCATACTAACAAAGAAAAATCTTGGTTCTGATGGCTTCACTACTAAATGCCACTAATTCTCAAACTTTTCAATGACATTGAAAGGATAGCAGCACTCTAAGCTGAAAGTTTAAAACTTTTCAACTGGAGCTAATGCTTTCCTCCTCCCATGAAAATTAGATAATGAAAATTATATGAAATAAAATTTAAACTATTTAGCATAGGACTTGGAATGTAGTAAATAATTTAAGAGCTAAGAAACTGAGGAAATCAGTTCAATTTATTATAAGTTGTTCAGATACATATATTCTAGAATTCTATACTTTCTGTATTCTATATTCTATAATTCTGTATTTTCCAGAAGCTAGTATAAAACAATTTTATATAAGCTAAATAATTAATTTCCAATTTTTTTTTGAGACAGGGTCTTGCTTTGTAGTTCAGGCTGGCTCTGAGCTCACTATGTAGCCCAGGCAAGCCTCGAACTCAGAAATCTGCCTGTCTCTGCCTCCAGAGTGCTGGGATTACAGACGTGAGCCACCACGCCCAGCTAATTTCCAATTTTCAACATTCCTGCTTGATTACCAAAGTTGAATGAAGAAGATATAAATATTCTACACACCCCCAATATTGATCCAGAGGATAGTAAACATCTACTTTGAGAACCTATTCTCCAATAAGATGGAAACAGAAAGAAATGAACACATATAAACTACCTAAGTTGAACAAAGACATAAAAATTCTAAACTTTCCCAATATTAATCAGTGAAATTGAAAATGTAATTAAAACCTTACTAACAACAAAAAGTCCAGGCCATAATGTTTTCCTGATGTATTCTACAAGACATTTAGGGGAAAACCTAAGGCCACAGATTTTCAGACTCTTTAATGAAAATGAAAGGGAAGCAATACTCCCAAATTCATTCCTCAAAGTAGCTATTACCTTGACTCCAAAAGCACAGAAAAACCCAACCAAAAAAGAAAACTATAGGCCAATCTCCCTGATGACCTAGACACAAAAATTCTCAATAAGATATTGGCAAACAGAATACAGTGATAATCAAGGAGATCATACACCCTGGCCAAATTGGATTCATCCTAGGAATGTGAGGATGGTTCAACATACATAAATCAATAAATGTAACAGACTATGTTAAACAGTCAAGTACAAAAAGCACATGATCATATTGCAGAAAAAGCATTCAATTAAATACAACACTCATTCATGATTAAAATCCTACAGAAAATTGGAATAGATGGTCTTTATCTCAATCTGATATAAGCTACTTATGAAAAGCTATCAGCCAGCATCCTATTAGATTGTCAAAACTGAAACCTTTCACACTAGATCAGGATGTCCACTATCACCACTTTTGTTTAATATAATTTTGGAGATATTAGCCACAGCAACTAGATAAGAGAAAAACATAAAAGAAATAAAGATAGGAAAGGAAGAAATTAACCTGTTACTATTTGATGTTGACATGTACTCTACATAGAAGATTCTAAAAATTCAGCTGAAATAGTGCTTGATTTAATCACCAGACTCACAGAACAAAAGAAAATAAACCAAAAATTCATCTGGAGCCAGATGTAGAACAGTAAAAGAGATTCTAGGCAACAAGGACATGGTAGGGGTACCAGAGTCTCTACTTGAAACAATACTTCAAAGTCATTGTGATAAAAACAGCATGGTACTGGAAAAAAAAAGAGACCCAAAGATTCATGGAACAGTCTAGAAGATCTAGAAACAACTCCAGACATACTAAGCCACCTCATCTTTGACAAAAGAGCCAAAGAACCTTAGTGAAGGAAAGATAGCTTCTTTAATAAACAATGCTGGAAAAACTGTGTTTCAACCTGTCAGAATTAAAATTAGACCTCAATCTTTCACCATATGCTAAACTGAAATAAAAATGGAGTAAAGATCTAAATATTAAAACAGAAACACTAAATCTACAGAAATATAGGTTAGGTATAACTCTTAGAGACACTGGCATAGGCATAGAGTTTATGGACAAACCTCAATTCACAGAAACTATCATAAAGAATCAAGTACTCAGCTTACTAAATAGCTTCTGTACAACAAGAGAAACCACCAACAGAGAAAAAGACAGCCTGCAATTTGGAAAAAAAAATTATCAGCTGTTCCTCAGATAGAAGTCTACTATCTAGAATGTAAAAAGGACTTTTAAAAATCAGTCCTCTCAAGATTTAAAGACCCAGTTCAAAAGTGGGCATCTGAAATGAGGAGAGATTTTTCAAATGAAGTAAAACCATCAAAGAAACATATAAAATAATGTTCAACATCACTAGTTATTCAAGAGATGTAGTTGTAAACAACACTGAGATTCCACCTCATTCCAGAAAGAATGGCTACTATCAAGAAATCAATCAATAAATGGTGGTGGGGCTCTGGACAGTACTTTGAAATCCTTCTCCACTTTCAGTGGGAACATAGACTGGTGCAACCACTGTGCAAATCAGTGTGGAGACTCCTCAAAAAACTAGGATGGGAGGTCTCATTTGACCCTTCTACTACCTTGCTGGGTATATTCGTAGAAGAATTAAAAACATCATACCACAGTTATACATGTATACATATGTTCACAGCAGCAGTTTATTATGGCTACATTTTGGAAACAGTCTACTGCCTAGCAACAGTAGACTAGATAAAGATGATTTTTTTAATAGAATGGAGAATTACTCAACCATAAAAATTCATAGAGACATTTATAGCTAAATGGATGCACCGTGAGGCTATCCTTATAAGTGAAATAAATAAGACACAGATATGTAAATACTGTATAATTTCTCTAGTGTGAGAAACAGAAGGTATAAAATGAGGTCCATAATGTATGATAGGTATTGTGAAATAAAAAGAAAATGCTCAAAAGCAATGGGGAACTGGGAAAAGGTGGATTCAGGTGAAAGCAAAGAAGAGAAACAAATAATGGAGTGGTAAAAAAGAAAAAAGTAAACAAAGGCTACGTATATAGGGGAGGCTTGTAGGGAGGACAAGGGGATAGGAAAAACAATAAGAATCAAGATATATCATGTACAAGTACCACTTCTCAGTGAGGAATATCATAATTCCTTAAATATGCCAATAAGCTAAATTTATTAATTTTTAGAAAAGTACTTAATGGTTAAAAATATAATCCAGTCAGTCTCTACAGGTGTGACTACTGTGAAATAATAAGATCATTAGAATGTTGTCATAACTAAATTCTGCTAGCTTTATAAGGAGAAGGAAAGAGACTCTCTCTCTCTCTCTCTCTCTCTCTCTCTCACACACACACACACACACACACACACACACTGTATCTTAACATATGACTTTTCTATTAGCTTTGGACTCTGCCAGAATGTCACTGGTATCTTTCTACTGTAAGCCAAAATAAATTCTTTTTTGTATGAAATAGCCTGCCCTGGGTATTTCATGATAGTATCAAAAAGCATGATAATACAGTATGATCACAAGTGCATAGTCATACCATCTAGTTATATATCTGGCTACTTTTTGAAATTATAAGTGCAATTTATATATAGATTATGATCACATTAAACATTGAGAGTTTGTGCCAGTATATGAAACAACTTAATTCACATTTTTCCAATTCCCCCATCTACCCCACATACCCCCCACTCCCTATATACATGAGTTTGTTCTTTCCTTTTTTTACTATCACAATTTTTTCTTTCCCCTTGTTATTTACTCCTACCCTGCATTTCCTTAAGATATTTTCCATTTTACAGTGACTATTATTCATTCTAGGACTTATTTATATTTTCAGTATCTCATACCAGAGAAAAGATATGGTATTTTTCCACATCTATGACCTGTTTATTTCACTTGAGTATGTCTTCAAGGCATGTGCATTTGAGTATGAATGACAAAAACTTATCATTCTTTATGGTTGAGTAATACTCCTTTATATATTTAAAAAAATAACTACACCTTCTTTATTCAGTATCCAGTTGATGGGCATGAGGGTTGTTTCCAAGATTCAGCTATCACAAACTGAGCTGATATGAACATGTGTGCACATACGTTTCTGTGATATGATTATTTTAATTCTTTCATGTCCATGCCTATCAGGGGAATAGCAAGGTCAAATGAAACTTCTAATCCTAGGTTTTTTTTTTTTTTTTTTTTTGAGACAGGGTCTCACTTTGTAGTTCAGGCTGGCCCTGAGCTCACTATGCAGCCCAGGCAAGCCTCAAACTCAGCAATCCTCCCTCCTGTCTCTGCCTCTGGAGTGTTGGGGTTTACAAGTGTGAGCCACCACACCCAGCATTGTGGGGTGTAGTACTGATTGCTGGTGTGTGTGAGTAACCACACCCAAGATATTATCATTGTATGTGGTTACAATGATATTATTTGGAATGAACCAAAGACCTTGTGCTTGCTAGGTAGTCAGCAGAACCACTGAGTTAAATCTCAGGCCCTAATCTTAGTTTTTTAAGGAATCTCCACACTGATCTCCATACAGGTTGTACCAACATATGTTTGCACTAACAGTGTCTCTCCACAGCCTAGCCAACATTTGTGACTGGTTAAATTTTTTTTTTTTGCATTATTCAGTAAACTTTATTGGTACATTATATACACAGCTCACAATCACACAAAACTTTGGGGAATTTGTACCAATATGTCACACAGGTCAATTCTCATTTTTTTTTCTGGTGCTATTGTGAAGTGACTGGTTATTTCGTGCCCATTTATTACCAATTTTTGACATGGTAAGCACTTTTGATTACATTGCACTTTATTTCCTGAGTATAAGAGATTCATGTTATCCTTACAGAAAATTGGGTAAAGACAATTTAGAAAATTTAAGCTACCTTCAGTTGCCCAATACTTATTCATATTTTATTATTATATGTATATATGTCACATACTAGAAACATGTCTTATGCATTTAACTAGCTTTTTCATCACATAAATATACATGTAAGAAATTTAAAAGATTCTCAGTTTATTGCAACTTTTCAGATGTAAATGATGGATTTTTTTTTTTTTTTGAGACAGGGTTTTGCTTTGTAGTTCAGGGTGGCCCTGAACTCTTTATATAATCTAGGCTATTTTCAAACTCATAGCAATCATCCTGCCTCTCCCTCCCAAGTGCTAGGATTTTAGGCATAAACCACCACAACTGACATTGTGATATATGATACTGTTTGCCAGATTTACAGACATGAGTCACCACACCCAGCATTGTGGTATATGGTACCAGGGATCAAATTTGTGACCTTGTGCTTGTGATGCAGATGCCTGAAGCACTGAGCTACATCTCTGGCCAAAAAATGATGGAAATTTATGTCTACAAAAAACTCAAGCTTCATCTGAAATAAGAGGGTGTTCAAAGTCTGTGGTGAATATTTTACTGTTTTAAAAGTTACAGCAAAAAATGTATTATAATGATGGAATTAGTGTGTACAAAGGGAGGAGAATATTTTCCATACTTTTACTGCAATAAATTGGTTTTTTAAACACACTTCATTTTTATCATGCCACAATGATAAAAAATATGGCAATTTCTATCAAAAACATAATGGTGTGTTCTCATCCACCTTATTAACTGAATCTGACAACATGCTAGCAATTTCTGACTCTTCCCCAGAGTCAAAATGATCATGAAAGGTGAACAGTTCAGACTGATTCTGAATAGTGGGGCTGCTGTGACAGTCCAACTGAAGACACTCTGAAAGATAATTTCAGAACTATTTCAAAATTGCAAGAATAAGATAACTGTGTCTTAATTATTTTCTCATCACTGGGACACAATACTCAACACCCACAAATTAAAGGAGCAGGGATTTATTTTAGCTCACAGAGGTTTCATGCATAGTCAGCTAGCTTCAATCCAGGGTAACATGGCAGAGGGGCATAGCAGAGGAGGATTGCTCATGATATGGCAGCAGAAACCAGAGAGATCAAGGGAAGGGGAGGGAAAAGAGAGACCCAAGCTACTCTCCCAGAGATCCACCTCTTCCTACCAGATCCCTCCTGCTAGCATCATTTTTAGCTATAGACACATCAGTGGCCTAATCTACTGATGAGTGTCAAACACCCATAATCCAACCACTTCCCAATCATCCCACCTGTGAATGAATGAAGCTTGAGATGACAAGCATATAAAACTTAACAGTGTGTTTAAAGCAAGGGGTGGCACAGTATCAGCTACATATCTATCTCCAGTGATAGGAATCAAGGATGCTATCAATGGAGCAAAATCTATGATTTACTGACACTGTATTTGGTGAGAGCAAATACATGAGCCATGTTTTAGCAAGCAATGGCATATCAATGGAGCTTACAAAATGGAGCTATTTTCACTTGTCATGAATTGTTAAGGAATAACTGCTCAAGTGAAGACTTTTTTCATTCACCTAATAATAAACACAGTGTGCTCCTCTTATTAATCACTATATAACAATCTCTGCATATCTTAGAAATGAAAATTAACACTCATTTTTTATGCTAATGATTCTGTAGGTCAAGTATTCAGGCACAAAGAAAACAGCTCTTATATTCCAAAGAATCTGGGTCATCATCTGGAGGTCCCAGAATGGCTCAGCTAGAGCTATATGACTAGGGGCTTGTATATAATGTCACATGATATCCTAATTTCTTTTCTACCTGGAATCTATAAAGTGTCTTCTATACTCATATATCTGCCCTATGGGCTGGTATAGCAGGAACTAATTGAAACTGGTTAAATATTTATCTCTTTCATGTAGATTTTGTATGTGGTCAGTCCAGGATTCTTTATGGTATGGCAATTCTAATTTAGCCAGTCTTCATTGGGGTATATTCCTTCCAAGCAGCATTCCATGAGTACAGTACCTTGGCTTCTTATGGCTGAGCCTAAAAATTCACACAGCATCATTTTTGTAAACATTTCTATTTGTTACACTGGACCAATACATATTGTATCTGGGGAGTACTATGCTAGGTGTTGAAGTTCTTGAGGACACATATTTTTTTAAAATAGTTACCATAAAATACTTTACAGGTTAATCTTTTTCACTTAAATTATCTTCTCTGACACTTGCTATACTCCATAAGTTGAAAATGGGAAGATCCATAGCATTGAAGTATGAGTAGAACGTGCAAAAGGGGATCTTATGATTTTTTTTTGTAAGAGTAGGCTCACTTGCTACTGCTGCTCCACGCTTGTCAATATTTTACTGAAAGGATATGTTTCATACTTGGAATTCTAAGTTATAGGATAAAAGGAGAGCCAAATATTTGGATATTAGATATGGAAGATATTAATTGGAGAGGAAAAATGTATTTCATTAAGAAATAAATTTGCTTCTTAATATCTATGGGAGATTTATTTTAGGGCCATCTCATTTCTTGAAGGTACTAAAATTCATAGATGACCAAACCCTTTATATAAAATGACATAGTATTTGCATATAAACTTTGCAATTCTATTCTCTACTTTAGATCATCTCTACATTACTTGTATCTAAAAAATGTGAATGTTACATAGTTGTTACAGTGTATTACTACATTTGATCTTAGCCAAACAGCTAAGAAAAATTACATTGTATTACTTAGAGAATAATGACAAATCTGTCATATTGCACACAACCTGAATATTTCACGTCTTATTTGCTTGAACTTGCAGATGCACAACCAACAAATGCAGAGAGCCACGAAAAATGAATACAATAGAAATTATACAATAGAATCCCAAGGAGTGACAGAGAGAAATGGGGCAACATATTAATGAATCTGTGAAGACTTTACATAACTAAGATCCATTTTCATAGAGCTCTTAATACAAGTCAAGGAAAGTTGGTTTCTGACTAGACATTTAAAAGAGGCTTCATTTTCTCCATTTTATAGGAAAGCACATAAAGACTAAATGCCTTGCCCTCAGCTGCATAGCTTGTTAAATGGTAGAGCCAGAATATGAATTTAGATTATAAAACTATGTCACTGACATTGTTTACCCATCATGAAGTCACCTAAACCACATATTTCATACTGTACCAGTTAGACTTTTTGATTATAGATATAAAAATTTGGCTAGTGTAGAGAGAAAAGAAACTTACTAGAAAATCATCAAGCAACTTATTTATTTTTATTTTTATTTTTTGCTTTTTTTGGAGACAGGGTCTCGCTTTGTAGTTCAGGCTGGCCCTGAGCTCACTATGGTGCCCAGGCAAGCCGCCACGAACTCAGCAATCCTCCTGTCTTTGCCTCCCGAGTGCTGGGATTACAGGCGTGAGCCACCACGCCCAGCATTATATGTGGTAACTGGGGATCGAACTCAGGTCCTTGCACTTGCGAGGAAGGTGCCGGAACCACTGAGCTAACCCTCCGGCCCCAAGCAACTTATTGAATGGATAAGAAAGTTGGAAAATCAGTTTCTGAAAATATTAACTAAGCGAGCTGTCATTAATTTAGACAAAGAACCTGGTTAGAGTACTGGCATCATCACTTAAGAACTTTGGACTCTTGCAGCCAACAGCAGCTGTTACCACAGATATTCTGTTCATGCTACCGAATGCAACCTGAGTGAATACCTGGGTGTTGAGATCCTATTCCAGTCTAAACTCTGAGTCAAGCCGGATAAGTCAAGCTACTGTCAGTTGCTGAAGTTGTCAGATGGTTGTTAGAAAAGAAACATCTAGGTCTGTATCTATCCCTCCCTGTAAAGCATGTATGTAGTGGAAGGGAGTTCTTAGAATGAAATGGGGGTTTGATTGGTGGCTAGTTAGAAATAACAAGTGCCTGTTATGCACAATTTTTACCTGAAGTGACATCATTTCCCACTCCTTCTAATTGTGGCTTCAGAGGGAAGACATGATTCTCATTGAAAACGTAGTGGTTTGAGGCATGATTGCTGTGAAAGTGAGAAGTGTCAGACCAAGTCCAAGACATTGGTGAATACAGTATGTATTCTAAAGTGCAGTCCTTGCTCTCTGCAGTTGGTGAATGAAAGAAAAAAGAGTTCAGAGAAAAGAGACATGGCCAAAGGCTGGGACTTGTCCCTGTTTCAATGATAGCAATACCGATGTTTACCTGCATTGTAAAGCAACCAGAGAAGATAGTAGTATGAAAGTCGATATTACATCAACCCGCTGTGAGTCCAAGATTATGGCATGGTGATCTGAGTGAGAATTGCATTTTTCAAAGTGACATGCAAGAAGGGCTTTCAATGAATTCCCTGCATGACATCCTTAGCAGAGTATGAGAGTTTGACATGTGCAGTCTAGCAAGTAATTATCTGCAGACCATACAAGAAGGCAAGGAATGGGATGGAACAGAGAGCAGGACAATAGTTTCAGAGGTTTTGGAATTTAATCAGAGGAAGAGAATAGTATCTATTGATTTGCTTAGTGAAACCAACAGGGGAATTCAGGAAGGGAAAATATAAGGAAAGAAATTTCAGGGTTGGCTCAAATTGAGAGGACAGTTAGAGGAGACTATCAGTGAATTTGGCTGCAACAGAGAAAAAGTAAACTAAGATTATGAGCAAAGATTTTGTTAGCAGAAAAAAGTTAGACTTGGCATTGACCTAAAGGGATTTGATGAAAAGAGCAGAGTGAATGACTACATCAGTTACCAAATGGGGAGAAAGAGTAAGGCAAGGGGCCACTTATAGAATGAATATAGACAGTGAAATAAGACAATATTTATCAATATTATATAAGATTGCTTAGCACACCCAGCTTGGGTTGGATCAAGTCCTTAAAAAGACAAAATAGGCTGAAAGCAAGTGTTTTATATTTGATATCTCATGCATGCAAACTGCTCATCTCTATTTTATACATGGACAGAAAGAGACTGAGAGTTATCAAATCATTTGTGTCAAAACATGTATTTGTCATTCAGTCAGAATTTAGGCCAAAATCTGTGTGATTCCAAAGACTAAGCTCTTTTTTCAGTTTACAGGGATAACTCTTGAATTCATCAATTCATCTGTACTTGTATTTATCCCAAGTGAGGCATTAAATAATAAATAGAGGCTACTTGAGAGTCTTAGTACATGTCAAAAAATATATATGAACACTATTTTTGTGGAGGGAGAAGCACAATCAAGGGGACAGATACAGATACCCATCCTACTTCCTTTCCCTCCACATGTATAGTAGCTCTTCATATTTTATACATTTAAAACAATTACCTAGTGAATATAGATATGGGAGAGATAGATGGCTCCCTTCCAAAGATTTGTGCTTCTGTGTGTGTGTGTAGAGTTCTTGCTGTGGAAATCCTGCTGGGCAAGGGACTACATAATCCAGTCTCTCTTTCATCTAAATAGTTATGCAACTATTCATTTCTAGACTATGGTCATTAAAAAACAAGTGTACCTCCTTCACTGCTATTCGTTCCTTTCTTTCAAGTTGGACACATGTCAGATGGATGACCTTTAAAGTCTCTTGTTGAAAACAACAGCATTTCTGCCCACCTATTACTATCAACAACTTGCAAACATAAAGATCACTATTAAACTATTACACATGAGTAAAGAATAATGTTTTGTTTTATGTTACAATCTTGATATTTTGGGTCTCATTTTTATAGCACCTGGCATTACCTGGAACAAAACAATCAAATTCCATTATATGGGCCCTTTAATGCTCTTGTTTTTTCTTCCTATTTCATTTTTGATACTTTCAGGAATATAAGGGATAAATACAGGAGTTCAAAGAAGAGTTGGACCTCTTATCTGCTTATTGTTCTCTCTGAGTAGATCAAAAGCAATGGAGAATGGAAAAACAATTCCATAATGAAGGATATTATTTCACAAAGACATTAATCATTTTTTACATTTTCTAAATCTTCATAGCATATATAATTAAAAATTTCATGTCTGAAATCCTTGGGAAATAATTGTTAGAACTTGCTTAATTATTTCAGCTCAATTCATGAAAATGAGAACCTGCTTAATTATTTGAAATTAATTCATGTAGTTAAAGTTCATACCTTACTTTTCCATGGCAGTTAGTCCACTTGTTAGTCATTAAGTATTTAACAACTATGTATATGTTATGCCATATGTTAAGCACTATATAAGATTGAAAGTAAAATTTTTAAATGTTCTTTTAAAATTAACACAATGATGTTAATTATAAGGACAGTAAGAAACAGTACTCATAACAACAAACTATAAATGCTCAAGAAGAGTACACTAGATAATTAAGTCTATGCTATGTTTGTCAAAAACACTGAGGTATTTTTAAAAGTATATGTGTTTGAACTTCATTTTATAGGTATGTGACAATCATTGATACTTTCTGAGACAAAAGGCAAAATGATAAAATAAAACTGATCTATGGAAGGAATAATCAGTGGGAAAGATGTAGGGTCAAGTGAATTAAGATCATTTTGGATGCAGCTGCCCTCAGTATTTGTTCTCCCCTTCTTTTATTAGCAAGAGAACTCTAGAGTATAAGCTAATTAAACTGCAGCTGTCCTAAAGTAAATATTCCCAACTTTCATTAAGATGGATCTGACAATGCGTTAAGTTCTGGCCAGAGTGTGCTTTAAGAAGAGACACCTAGACTGTCAGGCCTCTCTTGAGTACTTCCCAGAAAGATATCTGGGCCAGATTATAGCAGAAAACCTTTGCAAAACAAGGCCTTCACACCTTAACCTATTGTTTCAATGACCAGAACTTATTAAGTTCGGTCAAGTAGAGGACAGTCATCAGAAAACAGAATTCAGTGATTGCCAAAGTTTTGAAGCATAAAACTCCTGCTCAATCTGCAACTAGTCTATATGCTCTTGATATCACTTTGTCCTTTCTTTGTTTGCTCTAGGTTGCATCTCACCCAAATATCTTATAGTGTCCAACTACCTTCTTTCATAACACATATTGTCCTATATAATAAATGAACACAGCCACATTCCACTGAGGCTTTCATCGATTTATTTAGATTTCCTTGAGACATATGAAACTGTAAATCATTTGTATCTAATGAAGTACAAGCTGAGAGTTGGGAGATTGTTTTCCTGTAAGGGATTACCACAAGAATTAACAGGTAAAATAGACAATTATTAAAGTATTAAATAAGGCTAGGGGCTGGAGGTTTAGCTCAGTGGTTCCAGTGCCTAACTTGAAAGCACAAGGTCCTGAGTTCAATCCCTGGTAACCACATACAATGCTAGGCGTGGAGACTCACACCCACCAGCAATCAATACCACATACCACAGTGCCAGGCGTGGTGGCTCACCCCTGTAATCCTAGCACTCAGGAGGCAGAGACAGGAGGATTGCTGAGTTTGAGGCTTGCCTGGGCTCAGAGCCAGCCAGAACTACAAAGTGAGACCCTGTTTCAAAAAAAAAAAAAAAATGAGGCTGGGAGAAGCTGCAGAGTGGCCAGCAAAAACGGAGAGTTAAAGGAGGACATGGTGAAGTACAATGGGATTACAATGCCAGCCTGGGCGAAGTAGGAGGCAATCAGTAGATGTGACAATCCAGCTATCTTTGTGCACTGTTAGGACACAGGAAAAAGGATGTCATCAAAACCCAGTTCTACAGAGACAATCTCTCCCATATGAAAAGAAAATGTAAGACCCCTCCTTCCAACTTTGTTAAGCCCAGAAGAAGAGAAAGAAAATGTTAAAGGCAAGAGTCAAAGAGATTTGTATTTTAATATAGAAATCCTCAGGCATGTTGATTTGATAAATTGAATTTTATTCCATTCATGAGAAAGAGACTGACTAAGAAATACAACCAAATTTGATCTTTATTTTATTTAAGCTTCAAGGTATGGAAAAAATATTCTAGCACTTAAATCTGAAAGGCCAGATATCAAAAGAAGAAAATTTCAAGAAAAATAGTACATCAGCCCCAATAGATCCTGAGAAGACTAAACAGTGGAGCAAAAACAGGATTGTAAATAAAGCTTAAGTTGTGAATGAAGAAAGTGACAGTAGGCCACTCTTTTACAAAAAGTGACTAGCAATTTTATAAAGATTAACAACAGGAAAGTTTCCTTGGTTTTGTTTTTCTTATTTGTGAAGTAAAGGAAATGAATACAGATAGTTGATATTAGAATTATTGTATTAAACATTCTTAGATTTGTGTCTGATGCATATCAGGCATTTGTACCTTATAGTTAAATATCTTATTTTTTGCAGAAGGCAGAATAATTCTTACAAAAGCCTCACATTTGTTTGTGCATTACTATTTCTATCCCTGTCTTATTTATTTGAATAAATAATATATACTCAGACATGACATAGTTGGTCTAAAAAGGCTCTTAGATTCTACATTTTAACTGAGGAAGAGTGAAATCCTGGTAAGTGAAATGAGGCTCCAAAAAATTATATGAATAAATAGTATAGCAATAACTCAATTATTTATTTTCTGATTATTTATCTTTTAAACATTTTTTTTAATTTTTTTAAATTGAATTCTTTATTGGTACAATTTATATACATCTCAAAATCATGTATAACACTGGGGAATTTGTACCAGTATATGACAAAAGTTAATTCTCATTTTTGCCCATAACCCTACCCACCCACACCTCTTCACCCCTTTTGTACATGCTCTTTTATTTTCTTTCTGTATTATATTTATTCCTTCCCCTCATCACATTCCCACACCAAGTTTCCTATGGAAATTTCCCACTGTGTAAAAGCTGTCATATTTTCTAGAGCTCATTTGCATCTACAGGTGTTCATACCAAAGAGAAGATCTGGAAATTATCTATCTGTGATTTTTGATTTCACTTATTAGTATATCCTCCAGGTGTCTCCATTTGCACCTAAATGGATCAATCTTCTTTATGGCAGAGTAATACTCCATTTTATTAAAAAACACATCTTTTTTAAAAAATTGAATTCTTTATTAATATAATTAATATACATCTCAAAATCACATATAACATTGGGAAATTTGTACCAGTATATGCCAGAAGTTAATTCTCATTTTTATCCATATCCCTACCCACTCCCCCTCCTCCCCCCTTTATACATGCTCTTTTATTTTCTTTCTGTATCATATTTATTCCCTCCACTCATCACATTCCCACACCAAGTTTCCTATAGAAATATTCCACTCTATAAAAGCTGTCCTACTTTCTAGAACTCATTTGCATCTACAGGTGTTCATGCCAAAGAGAAGATCCGGAAATTGTCTATCTGTGATCTATTGATTTAACTTATTAGTATATCCTCCAGGTGTCCATTTGCACCTAAATGGATCGATCTTGTCATTCTTTATGGCAAAGTAATACTCCATTTTGTAAAGAAACCACATCTTCTTTATCCACTCTCCAGTTGATGGACATTTGGGTTGTTTCCAAGACTGAGCTATCACGAACTGAGCTGCTATGAAAAAGGGTGTACATGTATCTTTCCAATGTGAGTTTTTAAATTCTTTTGGGTATATTCCTAGCAGAGGAATAGCCGGGTCAAATGGGACCCCTAGTCCTAGTTTTCTGAGAAATCTCCACACGGATCTCCACAAAGGTTGCACAATTCTGCAATCCCACCAACAGTGGAGAAGGGTTCCTTTCTCCCCACTGCCTTGCCAGCATTTATTGTTGGTTGATTTTGTGATTGTGGCCATTCTTTGTGGAGTGAGATGAAATCTCAGTGTTGTTTTCTTTGCATCTCCCAAATGAACAGTGATGTTGAACATTTCTTCATATGTTTCTTAGCTGCTTTGACTTCTGCCTCTGAGAAGTGTCTGTTCATTTCAGATGCCATTTTTAAATTGGGTCTTTAAACTTGGGGAGGCTGATCTGTTTGAGTTCTTTATATATTGTAGATAATAGCCCTTTGTCTGATACACAGCTAGTAAAGATTTTTTCCCATGTTGTTGGTTGTCTTCTAGCAGTGCCAGCGACTTCTGTGGCTGTGCAGAAGCTTTTCAGTAGAATGAGATCCCATTTGTTGATTCTGTCTGCTAGTTCTTGTGCTAGAGAGGTTTTATTCATATATTCTCTGCCTAAGCCAGTGTCTCCAAGAGTTTTACCTAGCCTGTTTTCCAACAGGAGTATTGTTTCTGTTTTAATGTTTAAGTCTTGTATCCACTGTGAGTTTAGTTTTTTGTATGGTGAAAGAGATAGGTCAAGCTTTAGCTTTTGGCAGGCTAAAGCCCAGTTTTTCCAGCAACATTTGTTAAAGAGGTTGTCTTTCTTCCATTGGGGATGTTTGGCTCCTTTGTCAAAGATAAGGTGGCTTAGTGTATCTGGAGTTGTTTCTGTGTCTTCTAATCTATTCCACTGGTCCTTGGGTCTGTTCCTTTGCCAGTACCATGCAGTTTTTTTTTTTTTTTTTCTTTTTGAGACAGGGTCTCGCGTTGTAGTTCAGGCTGGCCCTGAGCTTACTATGGTGCCCAGGCAAGCTGCCGTGAACTCAGCAATCCTCCTGTCTCTGCTGTGCAGTTTTTTTTAATTGAATTCTTTATTGGTACAATTTATATACATCTCAAAATCACATATAACATTGGGAAATTTGTACCAGTATATGCCACAAGTTAATTCTCATTTTTACCCATATCCCTTGCTGTGCAGTTTTTATTACAGCAGCTTTATAGTAGAGTTTTAAAATGGGGATTGTAATACCCCTTGCCATGTCGTGGTTGCTTAGAATTGCTTT
>PVIC010028879.1:0-22933 GCA_004025085.1 Thryonomys swinderianus
TGGATTTTCCTTCTTCCCGCTTTCCTTCCTTCCTTTGCTTGCTTCTTTTTGCTTTTCCCTCTTTTGTTTTCTCCTTGCTCCTTGGTCCCTCTCACCAAGGTCCCTCCTCCTATTCACCTCCGCCCTCCTTCCATCCTGCTACAACTGCGCCCTCCGCCCACCCCTGCCCAGCCTGGGAAAGAATCAGAGAGCCCGACAGCATGCATTTTAGTCATCTACGAGTCACTGGGAAATGGTTTTTGTGACTCTGAAGACAGAAGGAAACCTGGAAGTTTTCCACTTACACAGAGCTGGCTGCAGCCCCAGCAGGGGCTCGAGGGATAGTGGCTAAATGAATGATGATACCATCGCTCCACAAAGGGACTCGCTGGGTAAACAGGATCATCTTCATGCTGTGTCCAGGGCACCAACCTGGGATTCTCCTAAAAAGAAACAGCACAGTGCCCTTGGTAGGTCGTGGTCCGCAGGGCATGGCATCTGTGATCAGAAGAACTCTATCTGAGTCACAACCGTGACATTTTGGTCTGACCCTAGGAAAGTTCTTTACCCTGAGCTTTAATTTTTCTTACCTATAAAGAGGGAGTAGAGATAGCAGCATGTATTGGAGATGTATTAGATGAGGTAATAGTTTGTAAACCAGGCACTTGTTATTACTCACAAATATTAGCTATAATTATAGTTCCATGTTTTTCTAGCAATGGGGAGAGGGCCGGGGGTGAAAGCCAGCGGCCCCAAACACTGAAAATCTCATGGGTAGGATTTACAGAGGGTTCACTTGGTCTCTTCTAGAAGATTCGCACGCAGTCCTCTGGAGTGTTCATTCTTTAGGAAACCCAAAAGCCTCAGAATGCAGAGTGCGGGCCACGACAGGAGAGTGCAGTGTTGCTAGGTGACCGGGCAAGTGGGTGTGACCCGCCAGTCACAGAGACCCAGGAGACATGTGCCCAAGCCCTGCACAAGGAGCCAATCAGAAAGTGCTGTCTTCAGTTCTCATGAGAGCTCAGGCAGGTTTAGCTAGGACGGCCTAGGCCTAACTCCAGCCTGAGGAGTGGGAGAGACAGAAGACAGCCACCCTCAAGCTCTTGGTGCTGAGTTCTGGCTCACACAGTGCTCGGCTCTCACCCTGCCTGGGGCTCTTCTTTCCCTCTTTTAATAGGGTGCGCTCAGCCTGCAGAGCGTGTTTCTTTCCCTCCTTCAATAAATGTGAAAGCTTGCTACTTTTGCCCTTCCCTTGCCACTTCTTTGTTCAGGACAGAAAGAACCTGACACTCTGGCAAAGCCAGCTAGGAGGAAATAAGGCCCTTGAACATGGTTTTCTCCCTCCCCGCCATTTTCTCCTCAAGTTGAGAAGGATTAGCTTTAGTTTTCTTTCCTTCTCTTTCTCCCTTAGAAAAGCCCCAATATCCTCCTTGTCCCTGGTCTACCAAGACAAGCTTTCATTGGTTGGAATGCTAATGTAGGCTGCTAGGGAGAGGCTGGGAGAGGTCGGTATAAATTAAGGGAAGCTGGAGGACTCAGGAAATTTTTCTCTTGGCTCCAGAAACAGTTTCTTAGGGTGTCCCACCATGTGGGGTGGGAGAGGAGAAGCTCATGGCCTTTGTATTTCCCACCGGGTAAGAAAGGTCCACAGGTCCACCTCGAGTTTATTCCCCTTTTCTTTCTTCTCCTTTCCATTTTCAGTCACTCTCTGTGGGTCGAATCGGTTAAGAGCTGCCAGGATGCCTGTTATTAAACCAGTTGCAGGGCATCTGAAATGAACAGACACTTCTCAGAGGCAGAAGTCAAAGCAGCCAAGAAACATATGCAGAAATGTTCAGCATCACTGGTCATTCGAGAGATGCAAATGAAAACAACACTGAGGTTTCATCTCACTCCACAAAGAATGGCCGCGATCACAAAATCAACCAACAATAATTGCTGGCGAGGCTGTGGGGAGAAAGGAACCCTTCTCCACAGTTGGTGGGATTGTAGACTTGTGCAACCATTGTGGAGATATGTGTGGAGATTTCTCAGAAAACTAGGACTAGGGGTCCCATTTAACCCTGCTATCCCCCTGCTAGGAATATACCCAAAAGAATTTTTAAAATCACATTGGAAACACAGATGTACACCTTTGTTCATAGCAGCTCAATTTGTGATAGCTCAGTCTTGGAAACAACCCAAATGCCCATCAACTGGAGAGTGGATAAAGATGTGGGTTTTTTTAATAAAATGGAGTACTACTCTGCCATAAAGAATGACAAGATTGGCCGGAGATTTAGCTCAGTGGTTCCAGCGCCTGCCTCACAAACTCAAGGTCCTGAGTTCGATCCCTGGTAACCACATACAATGCTGGGCGTGGTGAATCATGCCCACCAGCCATCAATACCACATATCACAGTGCCGGGCATGGTGGCTCATGCCTATAATCCCAGCACTCGGGAGGCAGAGGCAGGAGGATTGCTGAGTTCCAGGCTTGCCTGGGCTACATAGTGAGCTCAGGGCCAGCCTGAACTACAAAGCGAGACCCTGTCTCAAAAAAAAAAAAAAAGAATGACAAGATTGATTCATTTACATGCAAATGGATACACCTGGAGGACACGCTAATGAGTGAAATCAATGGATCACAGATAGGCAAATACCAGATCTTCTCATTGATATGAGCACCTGTAGATGCAAATGAGCTCTGGAAAGTATGATGGTCTTTGTAGAATGGGAAATTTCCAAGGGAAATTTGGTGTGGGGATGTAATGAGGGGGAGGAATAAATATGAAAATAAAAGAGCATGTATATAGGGGGTGGGGAGGTGTGAGTGGGGATATGGGTAAAAATGAGAATTGACTTGTATCATATATTGGTACAAATACCCCAATGTTACGTGTGATTGTGAGATGTATGTAAATTGTACCAATAAAGAATTCAATTTTTTTTAAAAAGTCGCAGAATAGATGGTCCAGGTTCCACAGGTATGACCTAGAGTTCAGTATGGTGTTTTGCTTTTATGTTTTTATTTACCCCCCCCCAATACTTTAAGCTTTTTCACTCTTGGAAGACTGCTTATACTCAAAAGTCTCATCTATCAGTATTTGTCCTGTAGATGGCCCTTTGTCTTTGCTAACCTTATAACTCACTTTCTCAGGGCCAGTGTTCATCCCAGTCCACCTTTATGCCACATTTTGGTTCATCCTTTGAGATGGCCACACGCTTCCTGCATGTTTGTCAGCCACTTTGGTTGCTCACGTGGGTTTGTTGTGTGGTTCTGCCATGTTTGTCTGCCATTTTCTTTTGCTTCAACTGACCTCATGGACACCACAATATCTCATCCTTATAGATAAGAGCTAATGCCTCTAGTTTCAAGGAACATATGGGTCTCCTTCCCTCTCCTCTGGGTTAGATCCCCTCTTTGTTTCTTCTAACAGATATTCAGATAACTTAAAAACATATGCCTGCCAACCCAAGCAGAAAAAAAGGAAACTGTCAGTAAAGATTAACTCAGCCAACCATGAGTCTGAAAAAGATGTTTCCTTTAAAAAAGTAATTACCAATATTTTTTATTATTTTTTTTTCTTTTGAGACAGGGTCTCGCTTTGTAGTTCAGGCTGGCCCTGAGCTCACTATGTAGCCCAGGCAAGCCTGGAACTCAGCAATCCTCCTGTCTCTGCCTCCCGAGTGCTGGGATGACAGGCGTGAGCCACCATGCCCGGCACCGTGATATGTGGTATTGATGGCTGGTGGGCGTGAATCACCACGCCCAGCATTGTATGTGGTTACTGGGATCGAACATAGGACCTTGCGCTTGCAAGGCAAGCGCTGAAACCACTGAGCTAAATCTCTGGCCCCCAGTGTTTTTTATTATTAAGATAACTGTAAGGGATATTATGTCCCAGGTGTCTATGGAAGCCAATCTCTGATGAGGAGCTCCACCTTGCCTCTTAAGAATTTACTGTTTCTTGCACTCGGGAGGCAGAGACAGGAGGATTGCTGAGTTCACAGCGGCTTGCCTGGGCTACATAGTGAGCTCAGGGCCAGCCTGGACTACAAAGCAAGACCCTGTCTCAAAAAAAAGAATTTACTGTTTCATAAGTGGCTCAGGGAGCCCAGTGTAGCTCCTCCCTGAGTTCATTCTTCTCCAAAGGAGCCCTCCAGCCCGAGTCTCTTGGGGGTTTCTGTGGAGTCAGTGGGCCGAGACCACAGCAAACACCCTGCAGATGCCAGCAACCTCACTCTTGGGCTGTATAGCAGTTTTCAGTTAGATCATTTCTGCAAAAGGCAAGGGAAATGGTACAAAATACTTTATGTGCAGGCTTTAATCACCCTTTATCTCGTAAAGGCCCAACAACCACAGTACTTAGAGAGGGCTCCAAAAGGGAAAAAAAAAAAGTATCATTGATGACCCTGTCCTTAGGTGCCCAGCTATCTCTCAGAGCTAATGGGTCTCTCCCACTTATTTTCACCAGAGGCTAATGCTTCAGAGAGAACCAGTATTTTCAAATATGACCCAGTTGCTGGACACAGCCTTTTTCTGTGTACAACAATAAGAATCAAGATGAAGACGAAAGAAGAGGAGCCGAGAAAAAAGCCAGACCAAATTATGGATGTCACAACTGGCAATGCTTTACACACATGCACACTCAAGGCATCTAAAGGAAAACCCAGGGCCAATCAAGGCTTGTTTACAACGACACTGGGTGTGAAATGGGACCAAGTCACTGCCCAGGCCCTGCTCTCCGTCAGGGGCCGATATGCCTGACCATGGCACTGGAGCACTGACTATTCCTACTTGTGGAGAGGGGCTAGGTCAGCCAAGACCTTCAACTCCTGTTCTGATAAAAAGGGCCTGGGGCAATTGTGTGTGTGTGGGGGGGTGACTGCAGACATCTCTATATCTTGTGAGGAGCCCCTGGGCAACTCTAGACATCATGCAAATTTAATTACTCTGGTTGAACTTTCTTCTCTGGAAAGTCTCCTCTCAATCTATAGCCATATTTGGGGTCCAGGAGAGCCCTGTTCATAGCTTCTTTATTCTTGCTTTGACATGTCAGTTCAAAGCTCAGAAGTTTAACCCTGAGTTTTTAATTGCCGGACAGTGTCATATTCCCTTACTAAGAAGAGATTTACTAGTAAAACTGGAGGGCCAGAGATTTAGCTCAGTGGTTCCAGTGCCTGTCTAGTAATCTCAAAGTCCTGAGTTCAATCCCCAGTAACCACATACAATATTGGGTGTAGTGACTCATGCCCATCAGCGATTGGTACCACATATCAAGTGTTGTGGTGGCTCATGCCTGTAATCCCAGCACTCGGGAGGCAGAGGCAGGAAGATTGCTGAGTTCAAGGCTTGCCTGGTCTACATAGAGAGCTCAAGGCCAGGCTGAACTACTAAGCAAGACCCTGTCTCAGACTATCTCCCTGGAGACTATCTCCCGTGCATGTCACTGATTTTCATCTCAAGGGACACCAAGGAGAGAGGTCTAAAGTATCTCTGGAAAATCAAAAGGCTGCTTGAGAGGCAATAAGGGCAGCTGTACAACCCCTCAAGACCCTGTCCTTATTTTCTCACCCCAAGGAAACATTCAATTGGTCCTCAAGTGATACAGTGGAAAACTCTAAAACCCTACAGGAAATGGTCACTTGAATGTTCACAAGACAACCCAACAGGTCTGCAAAGCTTGCCCACTAACCCTGGCAAGCTCAGACTAGCTCTTTTGTTAGAACCTGTACAGAGGACAGGGACACACTCACAGAGGGGGGCTGCCAATTACAAAGCCAGCCCCAGATTGGTAGCTGCAGAGAAAGATTTCGTCACGTCCTGACACTGGAAAAGAGCGATGCCCAGAGAAGGAGGAGGGAAGTGGGGCCCCAAGACTCAGGAAGCATATGAAGTGAGAACTGAAGCACGTGTGCGGTTGTCCATGTCAACTCCTTTTTTTTTGAGACAGGATCTCACCTTGTAGTTCAGGCTGGCCCTGAGCTCACTATGTAGCCCAGGCAAGCCTAGAATTCAGCAATCCTCCTGCCTCTGCTTCCCGAGTGCTGGGATGACAGGCGTGAGCCACCACGCCCGGCACTGTGGTATGTGGTATTGATGGCTGGTGGGTGTGAGGTTGACTCATTATTATACCAAAGTCTATCGTACACCTGGGACCCAAATGGCTGGGTCCTCAGGTGTCTTCAAGGACCTTCAGACACCTGGACTTTGACACATCCTCCAGCAGCTCCTTACACAAGTGGCTCCCAATACAGTGCACTGAAGGACAGAAAGAGGCAGCAGATGCAGAGAACCCTCTCAAGAAGGTCATCAAGCAGAAAGGAGAAAGATGGAGCCATGACTAGAGTTATCGAGGAAGAAATTTTCAAAAGATGAGAACAGCTTGAGTAGCTACAGAAAGGAATGAAGGACAGAGAAAGAGACTGAAGATGGGTGTCACCAGTGAGGTGGGTCCTTGCTTCAGTGATAATGGAAATTAAAACTGAAGCACTAATTTGGGGGGGTTTAGAGAGTAAGAGAAAATGGTAAGTAACTTTAGCTTTAAGTTGACAAAGATCAAGCTGACCCCTTAACAAAGGAAAGAAAAAATAGGGAAAAGTTCCAGTTTGAGAAACTGAAAGGACTACAGTCCTAAAAACTTGGGACAGATGGTTCTGTGTTATTTTTTTTTTTATATAGATTTGCTAGGATGAGCTAGAGTCTGATTCACTCTTTTGTCACTTGTGCTTTTTCAAAATGGCTGCAGGAGAAACCCTTTTGCTTGAGGGAAAAATTAAGTCTTTCTGAGATGATTATCTTTGCCTGGGGCAGTCTCAATTTTATGAGGTTCAACTGGAATCCAAGGTGACATTCAGTTTAGGGTAAGAACTGGAGAACAAATCCTTTATCTTGGTGTCTTCAGTCTTGAATGGAATGAGATTATGTAAATTCAGGGCTAATCAATTTTGGTTTGCCAACTTTTAGACAGACACTCCCTAAATGATTAACATGCCTATCTGCAGAGCTGAGAAGGGATTTAACCCACTAGGTAACAAAAAATACAACATGAAGGTCAAGCTCTGTAGGTGAAAAGCCAGTGTGCCAGCAGGCACTTTTAAGCTCCTGGCTGCCTTCAAAGAAAACACAAATCACACTCTTGCAAAGTAATAGGAGCCCATATGCTGTCCTTGCAGTGGCTCCTGCCATGTCCAGTGGTGAGCGGAAGGGGTTGCTGGAGCAGGAGATGAAGATGTGAGCTCAGGGCACAGGTAGGATTCCGGTGGCCTAGGGCAGGTGCTCCTCTACCCCCAGGATGCAGTAATTTGCCAGCATTCCTAAACCAATACTCCATGCATAATATCTGTTCCCTGTAAAGTAAGACAGGTATCTGTGATGAGATTAGCGCACAGTGGCTTCCACTTCCTCTTTACCTGTCTCTCTCCTGGACTTCCTCCAATAATGGGACACCAAGGTGCCTCAAGGTCAGGAGGGGAAGGCTGGACCCAGGAGCCAGGGGCCAAGGGCAAATGGAATGGGGAGGGGAGCCATGCCATGATAGGACCCAAGCTTCCCTCTCTCTCTCTCTTTTTCTTGTTTTTTTTTTTTTTTTTTTTTTTTTTTGAGACAGGGTCTCGCTTTGTAGTTCAGGCTGGCCCTCGGCTCACTATGTAGCCCAGGCAAGCCTGGAACTCAGCAATCCTCCTGCCTCTGCCTCCCGAGTGCTGGGATGACAGGCGTGAGCCACCACGCCCGGCACTATGGTATGTGGTATTGATTGCCAGTGGGTGTGAGTCTACATGCCCAGCATTGTATGTGGTTACCGGGGATCGAACTCAGGACCTTGCGCTTGCGAGGCAGGCGCCGGAACCACTGAGCTAACCCTCCGGCCCTGTTTTTTGTTTTTTGAGACAGGTTTCACTACATAGTTCAGGCTGGCCTTGAATTCACTATGTACTCCGGGGAACTCACAGCAGTCTTCGCGTCTCAGCCTCCCCCCGAATGCACCACCACATCTGCCCCTTTCTTCCTAAGCCCATGCAGTGCCTCTGCTAAGCCCCACGGCAAGCCAAGGAACCCCACTATTTCATGGGGAAACATTCTGGCTTCTTCACAGCTTCTTCTCCTTGCACTGGACCCACCTCTCTGTTTAACTTACCCATTGGTTTATGGAGCCCTCCTTTCGTTTCTAACTTCTCACTTGCCTTGTATTCAATTCTTTAACACTCTAGCCTTCACTGTCAGTAAAATTCACATATTCATGCCTCTCTTCATTCAGAAAAGAATTTGAGGTGGCCAGCAAAGATACACTGACTGTAGTATAGCAGGAATTTTAAAAATGAAACCATGAATGGGAAGAGTAAAGAGAGAGACATGATGAAGAATCCACTTCACTGTGCCTTTAAATTAAAAGAAAAACCAACAGATGAAGTACTGTATAGGAAACAGGGAATACAAAATAAGAGAGGAAAAGGAAACTGCTGGCATGAGAGGAATGGAAAACCACGGATATTAGTCATGAGCAGGCCTGGAGGGTACCAGGACATTTCAGGAGCTTTCTCTAAACAAGTGTCTCTATGGGAGAACACAGAATTTGATATATTTAAAATTATTTGAAGAGTGTAGACAACCAGGAGAAAATTTAAGCATAAATTAGTGATAAATACAGATAAATGAGGCAGTGAGAAGCATTAATTATCCTCAGTATAAGAGAAAAAAATGGCTTTGCTATGAGTAGCATTAGGAAGTTACAGTAATGTCATCTTCAAATGTCGATACAATAAATATATCAGTATGAATATTATGAGAAGAAAAAAATGACTGTGAAAGGTAATGCTTATTATTTAGTAGATTTTAGAGTAGTGTATATTTCTCACTATAAAAACAGAAAAGTAGGGCCAGAGATTTAGCTCAGTGGTTCCGGTGCCTGCCTCACAGCGCAAAGTCCTGAGTTCGATCTCCGGTAACCACGTAAGCAATGCTGGGTGTGGAGACTCACGCCCACCGGCAATCAATACCACAGTGCCAGGCGTGTTGGTTCAGGCCTGTAATCCTAGCACTCGGGAGGAAGAGGCAGGAGGATTGCTGAGTTCCAGGCTTGCCTGAGCTACATAGTGAGCTCAGAGACAGCCTGAACTACAAAGCGAGACTCTGGCTCAAAAAAAAAAAAAAAAAAAAAAAAAAAAAAAAAAAAAAAAAAAAAAAAAAAAAAAAAAAAAAAAAAAAACAGAAAAGTAGAAAATTAATAGATAATGTCTAAAATAGAAGAACCAAAAAGAACAATCTAAACTATTTAGGTAGGTATATGACAGCTACCTTATATCCCAAAACAATAGCTCACAACCTTTGGGCCTAGAGGATCCACTTTCAAGATGTGGGGAAAAATAAGAAACACCTGAATCCTTTTCCTCTCTTGGCCAGAGAGGGGTGTAGTCTGGCCAACAGCTATCATGCCCCTCCTCCACTTTCACCCCTTTTTCCTCTGAGGTGGGACTGGCACACTGGCCTCAGGGCTCTCCCACTCGGGCACTTCGTGGCCCGTGTCTGGGCTGTCAGCTGTGGCATCCCTCCCCGACTCCTGCCACTGCAGAGGCTGCCAGCTGTCTGTGGCATGGAAATTACTTCTGTGGTGGCAAAGATCAAAGGGGAACCTGGGCCCATTATTAACCCCAACCTTCCCTAGCCTCAGTAAACTGAGATTAACGCAGTTAGCCCTCTTGGAGAGGTCCGGGGTTCGCGCCCACTGTTTGTTTTACAGATGAGACAACCGTCAATCAGACAGCCTGCATCTCCTGCTAGGGAAACAGAGTTGGGACAGTTGGGACAGTCTCAGACACCCGGCACCCACTCTGTAGGTTCTCTGGCCAAAGCAAGCTTGAATTTCAAGTAAGCAGTAGAACTGAGTCGGGACCAGTCACCAGGCTTAAATTTGGACCAGTCCTGCACCCCTAGCTGCTAGATAAGCAGCACTTCCTTTACGTTCCCGCTAATCTAGGAGCACCGGCCTCCCTGTGTCAAACCACAGGACCTGGTCAAATAAAGCCTAGCTCTGATAGGTCTTTTAGATCTGATCGTGATTTATTTCTCAGAGAGTATTGATTTGAAGGTTCTGTAAATCCACTCAGGATTCTACCATCCTGAGTAGTGTGGACAAAGCAGTAACTTTAAAAGAGAAGAGCTACAAACACAAGGGACTGTTAACCCTAAGAACCACACAGACCAGCAGCTGGAGACTCTCAGTAACAAAGTCACCTGGTGGCATCCAGCACGTACCAGTGCCAGAGTCTTCCACTGGCAACGTTAACCCAGTGGCATCAGGGTCCCAAAGGCTGAAAGCCATCGGTGCTCAAAGCCTAGTGCTACACAGCTACGCTTTGCCAATTCAGGGTTTCTGTCTGGGTTTTTGGTTTTTGTCTTAGTTCTCTGAGAGAGGGTTTTACTTTGTAGTTCAGACTGGCCCCAAACTTACTATGTAGCCCAGTCTGGCCTTAAACTCACAGCAATCCTCCTGCCTCTGCCTCCTGAGTGCTGGGATTACAAGCGTGAGCAACCACATCCGGCTTCATGATTTCTATCTGAATCAAGCAAAAGAACCCTCACCTGGTTGGCTGATAAATTACTGCTGGCTATCAGCAAGAGGCCCCACTTCCTCCTTGTCCCAGGGATCTATCTCCCACACTGCTGCTACCTGAGCATTTTCTCAAGATGGCAGCCAACTTCCCCAAGAGGAGAAGTATAAGAAGGAACATAGTAGAAGCTGAAATACAATGGCACTGCAGTTCAAAAGTTCAATGCTCTCCACAATTCTGCCCGCCAACCAAGCTGCATCAAATTTCCCCATAAGGTTAGCACTGAACCTAACCATTGAAGTGGATTCAGTACTCATCCAACTCAGTTTGCGTCCAGAATCATGGAAAGATCAAGTTCATGAACCAAATGCCACTGTATCTTCCCCCCCCCCCAGGGCTGAGGCTTTCACTCAAGGCCTCATGCATGCAAGGCAAGCCCTCTCTACCACTGGGCTGTACCTCAGGCCCTGAAGTCATTATATCTTTTATATCAGAAGTACCACTACATCATCCCTGGTACATTGTATTAGTTACACAGGTCAGTGTGAAAAATGACCACATAAAGGCATGGATTATTAGGAAACAAGGATTACTGGGAAGGATTTTGCAGGAACATTTGCCATATAAATATTCAAAAAACAGACTCTTGCTTAGGAAAGTAACCCTCATTCTTAATATTCATAATAATAAATATATGTGAAGTTAGGCATCCAACTCTCTGGCAGCCTGACTTATTTGTGAGGAAGATGTAGGGAGTACAGAGGAATGGTGGAACACACGTCTTTACTTCCACTAATGCTCTTTTTTTGTTTGTTTGTTTTTGGAAACAGGGTCTCGCTTTAATTCAGGCTGGCCCTGAGCTCATGATGTAGCCCAGGCAAGCCTTGAACTCAGCATCTTCCTGTCTCTGCCTCCTGAGTGCTGGGATTACAGGTGTGAGCACCACACCTGGCATTGTGGTGTGTGGTACTGATTGCTGGTGGGCATGAGTCACCACTCCCAGTATTGGGATCAAGCCAGGGACCTTGCAGCTGCTAGTCAGCCACCAGAACCACTGAGGTAAATCTCTGGCCCCATTAATCCTTTATTTTGCAACCAAGCATTTGGTAAATTTGAACTTACAGGGAGCTCATTCAGTCTTATGCTATCTGAAAAATACATAGAATTCAGCTCCTTCCTATAACCAAAGCCAGACCCAATTCTTTAATAGGCCGAGTTGGAGATGGGGTGTCAGCTGCCTATGAAAGTTCAGGAGCCTGGCTAAGACGCCTGCTCAGCTGCCAGGGGAGACTGGCATATAGGACAGGTACTAGATGTAGACAGCCCCGGCACTTAGGGTCTCCAATTTTAAATTCACATATCTCCTCCCTGCTTAAGAGCAGAAAAACATTTTGTTCCTGTTATGGCTTGTGTTTAGATTCCCCACCCCATCCCCAAGCTCATGCCTTTGCAGAGCTGCCTGAATCTGGAGTGTGTGATTGACTCATGGTAGAGTAGGCCCGAGGACACTAGGGTTCAGGGTGCGAGTACTGCCCACCCTGAGTTGTCTGAATAAAATAAATGAGACAGAAAGACACTATTAAGGTCCCTCGTTGTTCGGTTGCCTTCCGCCAACAGCAACTATTGCCCTCTTCCGTGCCACCCTGCTGATTAGGGACTGGAACCTCTACAAACTGTGAGTCAAATAAACACTTTCCCCTTTAACTTTTGAGTGTCAGGTATTTTGTCACAGCAACAAGAGAAAAGTAACTAAGACAGTTGTCTAGTTTTAAATTCAACCCTTCAAACTGCAGTTTGAAAGCACCTTTTCCATTGAGACTCCCTCCCTCCCTTCTCTCTGCTTTTCTACTTGCTCCAGATGAGGGTCTAGGCCTCTGCGGCGCTTCCTGTCCAAACTTCCTTGCAAGAGAGACACAGGAGGAACGGTGTGAGCGGAGTGTGATTAACAAGGCTGGCAGAAGCGGACAGACTGACCCCAGCAGCCTCCTCGTGTCATTCAAATGCACCACACACCTCATCAGCTTCTGGGTCAGCTTGTACCTTTTGAGACCTCAGGTCTATTCTCCAGAAGTCCTTGAAACTTATGCCTTTACAAAATGTGCATTTAGGAAAAAATGACTCCAGGGGCACACAGGCACCCAGAAATGACATCCAAACTTTTGTTTGTTCGGGTTTTTCTCCACCCTACCCACCACCACCACCACCCACACCAGGAAATGCTTGAATATTTTTATCAGCTTCTCAAGACTCAAACAGGTTAAGAACACTTGTCAGCCACACAAATCACAGCCCACAGGCCACAGGTGGCCTTCTAAGGTTATTGGTTTAGACTACACAGTATATTGGGAGCTTGCACATTTAAAAGAGAATTTGGGGCCGGGGTCCTAGCTCAACCCCCGGTAACTACGTACCACAATACCTGGCCTATTGACTCACGCCCACCAGCAATCAGTACCACATACCACAGTGCCAAGCATGGTGGCTCACGCCTGTAATCCCAGCACTCGGGAGGCAGAGACAGGAGGATTGCTGAGTTCGAGGCTTGCCTGAGCTACATAGTGAGCCCAGGGCCAGCCTGAACTACAAAGCGAGACCCTGAGTCAAAAAAAAAGAAAGAAAAAAGTCAGACAGTTTTATCAAAAATTCAAATTTTTGGCTTTTAATGAGGCAATTCTGAGTCCACACTCCCAGGTGGCAGAAATTGGCAAGATTAGGGTGGCAGCTCTGCCTTTCATATTGGGCATGGACCTCTCTACACGGGGAGACTTTTCTCACTGCTGATTCTGCCTGCCCCGCCCAATTTAGGTTGTCTATTTAGATCTGCGTAAACAGAGAACCTTTCTCTGCCAGCAGTTGGTTTTCACTAGGTTTTTGTTTGTTTTATTTTATTTTTGATTTTTGCAGGACTGGAGATTGAACTCGGGGCTGTCGCTGAGCTCCACTCCCAGCCGGTTTTTACTTTTCATTTTGAGGCAGAGCCTGGCTAAGTCATTAAATTGCCCACGCTGGACTCAAAACTAAAATCCTCCCACCTCAACCTCCAAGAGTTTTGGGGTTATAGATGTGCCTCACCAAGCCCAGCTTGATTCCACTGATTTAACCTCAACTAGTCCTCAGCTGTCCGCTCTTGGGGGGGGGGGTGTCTCCCTGAACAGGTCACGCCCTCTGGGCACACCCCCATTTCTGATTGGCCAAAGGACCGATGAGAGACCACCCCTTCCTTTCCTCTAGGGCAGACCTAGTTGGGCTGGACCTTTAAAGTGCGTTTGTCCTGCCTGTGGGAGCAGGTGCTGTGGGTGGATGGCCCTTCACCCCATTCAGTTTAGGAGACAGAACTGCCATCCATAACAAAGGTGCTACTTCGCCTTCAGCAGTGTACACTTTGCTTTCCGGCCTGCAGATTCAGGAATCCTGCTCCTCACTTCCTCCCTAGCTGTCGGGCTGTATGAGCGTAGCCACGGCACTGACTCCCTCTTCTGCCTCCGTCCCTGGCCTGTAAAAAGAGGGTGAAAACAGAGGTGTCACCTTCATCGAGCCATTAGAAAGGTAAAATGTGACAAACCATCCTGTTTTGGCTCTGCCTCGCATCTAGAATATAGTAAGAACTCCGTAACTAATCTAGGGTCATTGCTGAATTTGGTAGCTTAAAACTTGAACCGAAGGGGCCAAGGATTTAGGTCAGCGGTTCCGGCGCCTGCCTGGCACGTGCAAGGTCCTGAGTTCAATCCCTGGTAACCAATACCACAATGAGGGTGTAGCGGCTCACTCACGCCCGTAATCCCAGCACTCAGCAGGCAGAGGCAGGAGGATTGCTGTGAGTTTGAGGCTTGCAGGGGCTACACAGTGAGCTCAGGGCCAACCTGAACTACAAAGAAAGACCCTGTCTCAAAAAAAAAAAAAAAAAATTTGAACCAAAACAAAACAGGCAGATTTTCTTTTGCTGGAGTTCCTTTTGCTCATAGTCCTTCCTGCCCAGGGCCACACCACGTGCTGCAGTCTGACACCTGCGAGCCCTGATCCCCTCCGCCCTCCTCACAGTGTCCCGGCTCTGGGTGCTCCCTTCCTGCCCGCCCATCTCCCTGTTCCAGCCTCGCAGCACTGCACTGTGCTGTGCAGTCAGCACTGACCGAAACAGACACATCCTTGACCTCAAGGATCTTTCCAGCTACCCAAGGAGCAGGAACAGAAGCTGGCAGGAAAGATACGGGGTGGTGAGTGCAGAAAAGTGAAACATGGCAGTGAGACAATTTCAAGCAAAACGGCTCAGAGGGATTCATTGAAAGGAGGTATGGAGCAAAGGCTGGCAGGGGAGCGGGAAAGGACTGCAGGAAGGGCCGAAGGAAGAGCTCTGAGAGAGAGAGGGAAGGCCCGGGTCTGAGGCCTCCCAGCTAAGTCAGATAGAAACAGCACAGTCAGTCAGGGCTGGGCCGCTCCCCAAAGAGAATACAGGAGGGTAGGTACGGCACAGAAGACGATTAACATCTCAAGGCCTGATTTGCATACTTCCCTAAGGGATGAACAAAAGTTTGAGATTATTGGGTCCACCCTTTTGGGCTTTCCCTACAGAGACCATCATCTCATTTGGGGTGGGCCATCCTCTCCCACCCACTGACACTAAGAAGCTTTAAAACTAAGGCTACAGATTATCTCACCAAGGTTAACGATGTCACCCATATCCCCTTGGTACTACTGGGTCAATATTACCTAAGCAACTGTACTTAGAATCTTACTGGTTAACTATAGTTTTTAACCCACACTGTACCCACCCCTCAGGACTTCGCTCTGTAAAACTTTCTTTGAGAAGCAGGCTTTTGGCAACCCATTCGGGGACCCCTCCAGTCTCCCAGGAGTGAGTCCTAATCCCCATGAGTTTTCCTACCCTTGACCTCTGTTGTTCCTTAGAATTCCTTCTTCGACTTCAGGGAGCAGGAATTCATGTACATCCCTCCCCTGACATCAGTGGCAGCATCATGTTCAAGGTCAGGCTGGCTGAGCCAGGAAGATGAAGTGGAAGATGGGATCCCGGAGCTGGGAGGCCGGCCCGTCCCCCTCCGGAGGCCACCAAGATGGCCGTGGCCTTCACTGGGCCCTCATCTTACATCCTGGGAGGCCTGGAGCCCGCGGTGCCTGGCCTCTCCTTCCTGTTCAAGCCTCCTCCAGACACTATTTTACAACCCTCACTCCCCCTCTTTCTTCACTGGGATTTTTCTGCAATACGTAGTAAGTACACTCATCGTGGAGGGTTGGCATCTATGTATCGTACCTTGATTCTTTCCCTTCCCTTTCCCTGTCTCTCCCTCTCATCTCCCCACGTCCCCAGATCCTCTTCTCAGCTCCACAGAGTCTCCTGTTTTTAACAGGATGCCAGAAACTGTCCATTTCTGTGAAAGCTTTCCATGTCTGAACCTGGTCCCTGCCTCCTCTCTGACCTCTCTGCGGCCGCCGTCCAAGGGCCTCCCACTCACCGGCCCACGTCCTCCCCACGCGGGCCCTGGCCCCCTTCCCTGGGTCCCGGCCTCTCACCTTTTCTTGTTGCACCCGCCCTCCCGCTGCACAGGAAAGCTCTGCTGGCTTGGCCAGCACTCCCTGCGTCTGGGTTGCAATAGCCGCCGCAGCCCCATCTTGCTGGCTCTGCGTGTGCATGTGTTAGACTCCCTCCTGGGTTACGAACTAAGTGACCAGGAATGTTGGGATTAATTTTTGTAACCACATTCCATTCTCGTCTCCACACTCCCTAGAACATGCCTCTCGTGGGGAGAGTCTTATAAAACTGAGAGCGCGGCTTTGGAATCTGGCTGGCATTTCCGCTGCAGCTGCCCGGCCTGTGCGGCTCTGCCCAGCCATTTCACTTCTGAGTTTTGCGAGCCCGTTTTGCAAAATGGGGCCGGCGGTAGCGAGGCCTCTGTCGCGCTGCTGCGATTGAAGAAGTTAAACGGGGGCCGAGGGACGCAGTTCCGCAGCAGAGTGCTCGCCCGGCAGGCACGAGGCTCTCATTCGTTCCCCAGCACTGCAAAAAGGAAGAAAAGGAAGGGAACCGGGCCACTACACCGGGCTTGCCCTTGACCGAGGGCTCTGCGCAGGCGGCGGATCGCTGGAGGAGGTGCTACGGGAGACTTGTGCGAATTCAGACCTTTTTAAAGGAAGAAGTTTTGCATGGGATCCTGGGGAACATACACATACCAAAATCTTGGCTTGAAATACATTTGGCCCTTGGAAACACTACTGGAATTTTTGTAAAGCACATCATGACACTGAAAAGTCGAAATCCAGGGAGGTCTTGGAGAACTTGCAGATCCTAGGACCGCGGCCACCACAGCCCGAGACGCTTTTGTTTATGGAGCTGACGTGGGGCAGAAGCAAAGGCAGAAGAGGCCGCCTGCGGCTGGCAGTGTGGTTCCCCCAGGACATTCTTCATGGCTGCAGGCAGAGACCGGAGCCTTTGTTCCTCCCCCGAGGCCGAGGGAGGCCTAGAGGAGGAGCCAGGCAGTGGTTTGTCTCCGGCGGCTCCTGCTGGGGTGCGCCCAGCCCTGCGCCCGCAGTGCCTGCATAAGACGGCAGGGAGCCGTGGCTAGAGCCAGGGCTCGCGGGCAGAGGCACGAAGAAGCTCCAGGAAAACAAAGTAACTTGGAAACTACACCGCGAGCAGATGGAGAAGTCACCGCGGCAGGGGAGGGCCAATCCAGGGACAGAAGTGTAAAGAGGACCCCGGGCGCCCTTCCCTGGTCCACACCCACAGCATCGAAGGACGCCCGGCGGGGCTCCGGGGCCTTGCGGGCCTTCTGCAAGCTGGTCTGCAAGTGCCGTTCTCAGCGCAGCCTCCTCCGGCCCGTCACTCTGCCCTTCGCCGGCACAAGCCACTTTCCGGGAGTCACCCTCACCTGTGGCCACTGCCGCCTCCGAAGCTCTTCCTCCTTCCAACGCTGCTGGTAGTCTGAGGCCGTGGGGCTTGGAATGGAGCCTCGCGAAGGACCTGAAACACGCCGGACCACGGACTGTCCCCGCTGGCGACGCTGCGGAGCTCGTGGTCCGTGTGCCGCTGCAGCTAGGCGTGGGAGGGCTCTGTCTTGAGACCGCGCCAGTGGACTCCACGCTGGGAGCCGCCTCCTGAGAAAAGCCCGGGCTAGCAGAAGAATTTGCGCCACTCAACACCACGCCACACACACCAGGCCCCTCTACAGACAGAGAAATTCTACTGTTGACCTGCAGAGTCCGAAGAATGAGCGAGCAGGCCCGGCATTCCCATCCTTCAAGCCACCCCAGCCCCACCTTCCTTGACCAATGTAAACAGGAAGGGCTTCCAGAAGCCAACTGGGCAGTATATGTCAAAGGTCTTCCCAAGTTTGATTCCAGGAACTTACCCAGAGAAAATAATTTGTTTTGTTTGAAATCTTTTGTGTTTGTGTGTTCTCTTTGGAGTATTATTTGTAAAAAGTGTAGATGACCTAACAATAAGGGATTGATTGATTAAATGATGGGATTTTGTAGTGGAGTACTATTCAGCAATTGAAAATCTTTTGAAAGCCAGGCATGGTGATGCACAGCTGAAATCCCAGCAGTCGGGAGGCTGAAGGAGAAGGATCACTGCAAGTCTGAGTTGAAGCCAGCGTTGGCTACCTAGGGACTCTCTGTCTACAAACAAACACATCTTTTGAAGAAAAAGGTGACATAGGAAAAGGTTTCCTAGGCTGGAGATTACTCAAAAACTAGGATTAGAAGTCCCACTTGACCCTCTTACCCTGCTAGGACTATACACAAAAGAATTAAAATGAGGGCCGGAGGGTTAGCTCAGTGGTTCCGGCGCCTGCCTCGCAAGTGTAAGGTCCTGAGTTCAATCCCCGGTAACCACATACAATGCTGGGCGTGGAGACTCACGCCCATCAACAATCAATATCACATACCACAGTGCGGGGTGTGGTGGCTCACGCCTGTCCTCCCAGCTCTCGGGACGCAGAGACAGGAGGATTGCTGAGTTCGAAGCTTGCCTAGGCTACATAGTGAGCTCAGAGCCAGCCCAAACTACAAAAGCAAGACCCTGTCTCAAAAAAAAAAAAAAAGAATTAAAACAATCATATCATAGTGACATATGTGCACCCATCTTCACAGCAGCTCAGTTTGTGATAGCTAAATCTTTTTTTTTTTTTTTGGTGGTACCAGGGAACAAACTCGGGCCCTTGTGCTTCCAAGGTAGGTGCAGTACCACTTGAGCTAAATCCCAGGCCCTCCTTGTGATAGCTAAATATTGGGAACAATCCAAATGCCCATCAACTGGAGACTGGATAAAAAAGATGTGGTTCTTTTACAAAATGGAGTATTACTCTGCCATTAAGAATGATAAGTTTGAGTCATATACTCAAATGGACATACCTTGAGGACACACTTATAAGTGAAATAAATAGGTCACAGATGTGTAAATATCATACCTTTGCTCTGGTATGAGAATCTGAAGATAAAAATGAATTCTAGAATGTATGATAGATATTGTGAAATAGAAAATCTTTAAAAGGAAAAGGGTAGGAGTAAGTAATGAGCAGAAAGGAAAAAATATGTTTTTTAAAAAAATAAAGTGTATGTATATGGGGTGGGGGACCTAGGGTGGGTAGGAGAATAGGTAAAAATGAGAATTAACTCATGTTATATACTGGTACAAATTCCCAATGTTGAGTGTAATTGTGATGTGTCTATAAAATGTACCAATAAAGAATTTAATTAAGGGCAAGAGATTTAGTTCAGTGGTTCTGGTGCCTGCCTAGCAAGTACAAGGTCCCTGGTTTGATCCCTGGTAACCTCATACCACAGTACTGGGCTTGGTGATTCATGCCCACCAGCAATCAGTACCACATGCCACAGTGCTGGGCATGGTGGTTCATGCCTGTAATCCCAGCACTTGGGAGGCAGAGGCAGGAGGATTGCTGAGTCTGAGGCTTTTCTGGGCTACATAGTGATCTCAGAGCCAGTCTGAACTACAAAGCAAGATCCTGTCTCAAACAAAACAAAACAAAACAAATATGCATAAAAACTCTTGGAAAGATATTATTGAGTGGTAAGGGAGTAGATGGGTGTTTTGTTTTGTTTTTGTACTTTTCAAGTTTCCCAGTGTTAACATATATTGTTTTTAAAATCAAGATATAAAAATTTGTTTTCAGAAAAGCCAGACACACTTCTACCTAATATAAAATGAAAAGAACAGCTGACAGGGCCAGCTGCAGTCTGCAATTCCCAGTGTAAAATGCCAAGTGTGAGGTCCTCTTTTCAAACAAAAATTTCAAGACAGCAGCAAGAGAACATCAAACCAAGCACAGGGTCCTTCCAACAAGAGAAGGACCGGTATGGTCTACAGACTTCTATAGGTCACCTGTGCGGGTCCTACAGACCCAGGAAAGTGGCCCAGGTCACAGCCTGGCCAAGGCACCCTGGCCTGGCAGGTGAGGCCTGAGGATGGGCACCACGCCCCGGGGAGTGGACAGGAAGTCCACTGTCTCCTTGCTCACTGGGCGGATCTGCATTCCTTATAAGTCCAGCTTCTCAGCAATCAACCTTGGCAAGAGGGGCAGACTTTATCATATATATATGCAAATCACAGGCAGCCAAGATTACTTAAACCACCTCTTTTTTTAAAGGGCATTGCTTATTTATCTATTTTAAAACTACCAGAAAGATGTCAAGCCATCTCCTACCCTGAAACTAATGACAGTCTCTCACTGAGAACAGAATGTGGAATTGTTTGTTTTTTTTTTAAAGTGATTTCTGATTATTTTCTCGCCAGAATCATCAAGAATGCTGACTGATGGAGTCTTATGGCCTTTCCCTGCTCCACTGGCCTCTGCTTTTTTCCAGCCTCGTCTTTTTGGAAGCAGAAAGAAAATTCATTAACAAATTCACTACAAAGCATTATTCATTCTGCTTGTCTTACTCAGAGGTTCTCAGTTATCAGGAGTTACACTAAATCACCCCTCAGTTGTGATCACACGAAGCACAGAGCCATCTAACAAGGTCCGCAGGGCAGCCTCCTGCTAACTAAGTGCAGGCGAGGTTGGAGGAGGCATGTTGATTCCCCTTGTCTGAAGGGGAGCAAACTCATTAACTAACCCTTGGATTAAATTATGTGCAAAGCAAATCTCTCCATTTGCAGCCAGTCACAGCAGCTGCCTGCCGCAAATGCAAACAAATCCAGTGCACACCACAGCCAGACACCTGCCAGAGCCAACGCTGATCAAAATGGATGCAGAGTTGCTCAGGCAGAAATGCGCACAGTAAACTTGTTCCTCTCACTTCAGCAGGAGGCTTCCCCTGAGGCCAGGTGTGCTGGGGGAGTGGGGGCCAAGCCTCAACCCCCCCCCCTTCACCCAGCAAACCAGCAAAACCTGTCTCCTTTCCTAAATGCAGCATGTAGACATGGGTCCGCCTCACGGCCAGCCATTCCAGTGTCTTTGAACTGTTTCTCCCTTGACCTTTCCTTTTTATCTTGCCGAACAGTAGAACAAAATTTGAATGTTAGCCATCTACCTCCACTCTTTTCCTAATGCTTGCGTCCTTTGTACAGCCCTGCCCAGTATTCATCCGACCTCATACAGCCTTTGTTAGGATACCTACAGGTACAGGGAGCTCACTGCCAACATGTAAACTGATCATTGGATGACAGAGGTTTTAGTGTTTTTTCTTAGGGACCTTGGCAGATGACTCAGGGAAGGCAGGGAGCACTGTGTTGTTACCAGCTGGAAACACTGTTCAGGAGATGAAGCCCCTCACTGCCCAGCAGTGCCCCAGTGGGCTCTTCTTGGCTTCACATCAAATCCAAAACTGGTTGATCCTTCGTCTCTGCCCCTAAGACCCTGAACCGGCCCCATCTTCTATCCTCAGCAGGTCCTGTCACCTGCTGCTCTCCTGACAGGACTGGGGTTTCCTAGCAAGAGCTCTCTGCATTTCTACCGGGTATCTTCATGCTTCATCTCTGCATAGCCTTCCCTTCTCCTCCCTTCCGCCCCTCCCTTTTCCTTCTCCTCTCTGTCCAGTGCATCGTCACTGCTGACCAGCTCCTGTCTTCACTCTCTGGAGAAAAAAATTAAGTATTGGGGCCAGAGATTTAGCTCAGTGGTTCTGGTGCCTGCTGTGCAAGCACAAGGTCCGGGTAACCACATACAATACCGGGCGTGGTGACTCACGCCCACCAGCAATCAATACCACACACCACAGTGCCGGGCGGGCGTGGTGGCTCATGCCTGTAATCCCAGCACTCAGGAGGCAGAGGCAGGAGGATTGCTGAGTTCTGGGCTTGCCTGGGCTACATAGTGAGCTCAGGGCCAGCCTGAACTACAAAACGAGACCCTGTCTCAAAAAAAAAAAAAAAAATTTGTTTTCTTTTACCTTTAAAAATTCCTTCTTTCAGGCCCAGGGGTTTAGCTCAGTGGTTCTGGTGTCTGCCAGGTAAACACAATGTTCTGAGTTTGGTCCCCGGGTGTAGTGGCTCACACCTATAATTCCAGCACCTGGGAGACAGAGGCAGGAGAACTGGTATGAGTTCAAGGCTAGCCTGGGCTGCACAGTGAATTCAGGACCAGCCAGAACTATAAGGTGAGACCCTGTCTAAAAAAAAATCCCTCTTTCACGTGCTAATTAACACAACAATGATACCACTCACTGACTCGGAGCTGTCAGTGGCAGTGAGTACCAGGCCCACAGGGAGTGAGGTAGACGGTGTCCAGGAAACCCGAGACACAGCAGGGCTTCCGCCTGAGGGAGCGTGGGGCAACCCTCTCATGGGATACGATGCAATCAAGTTCTTTCACTCCTGCACTGTAGCTATCAGTGACAAAGATGTCAGCAGTCGGGAAGGAATGGCACTTGTTAATCCAAGGATGGTTAAAGTGAAAGAGCCAGTATCATATTCTTCGTCAAGAACCTGATTCATTTGTAGGAGAACGCATGCACCTTAAGACCATAATTTTAAGTGAAATCAGACTCATAAGCTTCAATATCACAGGATTTCTCTTATGAGAAACCCAAAGTATAAATAAAGAGCAAAACAGATAGTAATAGATAGAGGATAGAAAACAAGGAGACAGAGTTTAGCAAATGAGAATGGGACCAAGGTGGAGAGCGGGAGAGGGAAAGAGAGGAAGGGGCTACAAATAGAATTAAGATATAAGTACCTGGGCCGGAGGATTAGCTCAGTGGTTCCGGCGCCTGCCTCGCAAGCGCAAGGCCCTGAGTTCGATCCCCGGAAACCACATATAATGCTGGGCGTGGAGACTCACACCCACCAGCCATCAATGCCACATACCACAGTGCCGGGTGTGGTGGCTCACGCCTGTAATCCCAGCACTCGGGAGGCAGAGACAGGAGGATTGCTGAGTTCACGGCAGTTTGCCTGGGCTACATAGTGAGCTGAGGGCCAGCCTGAACTACAAAGCGAGACCCTGTCTCAAAA
>PVIC010028880.1:0-22910 GCA_004025085.1 Thryonomys swinderianus
TAGGCATCAAATAATTCTCCAGGCTATCTCGAAGAAAGCCAGAATTTCCTGCAGCAATTAAATTGCATGATTGGATACAGGAGAAATTTTATAATTGCTCACAGGTTGCAATTTATGAGGATAGATGTTACGTATGACATGTGTCAAGAAGGTCAAAGTTTATACTTCCTTGGACATTAAGCTAATCTTTGAAACTCTAAAAGTTACACTTTTTGGTCATTAATTTTTTTTTACAAGCAGAGATTTTGACAATTAACCCAGTTAATAAAGGTCAAATTTCAATTTTTTCCAATTTCTGCAGCGTTTAACTTATTCCTTTTTGAAAATGGGAAGATAGTGGATGATAAATAGTTATTAAATGAGTACAAGGATGTAGTTCTGCTGTCAGGGTAGTGATTATTAAACAGCTGATCTTGGAAGAATAGAATTGCTGTGTATCTGATGGAAAGGAAAGTCGATTACAAGCCAAGGAAATAGAAAAATTAAGCCCAAATAATGGTGCCACGAGTAGGATAATTGTTAAATCACCTCAGGATTCTAGTCATTCAATTATGTAGACTTCAGGCTTCCAGCCCTGAATCTGTACATTTTAAAATAAGGAATTAAAGAAAAAATAAGGAATTTCTGCAAACTATGCACTCAAGTACAACTTGGGCATAGAACCGAGATGTCACCCACCAGGTGAGCTCAGGCAGCTGCCCGCGGAACGTCCCTGGGGGCCAGGTCCCGACAGAGCCCAGGCAAAGGGGGTGCCCACCCGCGTGGCTGCGCTGGACTTAGGGGGATGAGGGTCTAAGGACTGGCGCAGGGCACACGAACGGCAGAGAAAGCCCACACAGCCCTGTCCTGTCGCCCAAAGCCAGGCTGACGTCTCACTGACCCCATGAGCCCCCCCCCCCCGCCCCTTGGCCCCACGTCCCCTGCTCGCTGGCGCCCCCTGGTGGCGGAGCCGGCCGCGCCGCTGCCCAGAGGCCTAAGCAGGCCCTTCCCAGACCCAAACCATTTGCCCCGGGACCGTGGGGACCGGTGTGTTGGGGATCCATGCGCTCCCTGCGGAGGAGCCAGCCTGTAGCAAACCGGGTTGTCCAAAGGGGGCTGACTTCACTCCCAGCGATCGCCAGCGTCTCGCGCTGGAGCGCGGACAGATGCCCCAACCGGTAAGCAGGTGCGGGCTTGCCATGGGGAAGGAAAACTCGCGCCGCCACAGACCTGTGGTCACTACCGCCTCTGACTTGATTCGCAGCGCTCCGGTCCCCGGAAACTGCGTCCCTCGCGGCGGCGGCACGTCGGATCCCTCGGGGAGGTTTGGTGTTAAACCTGGCCGGCGGGGAACCCCTGGAGACGGCGACTTTGGCCTTGAGCTCTGCTCCCTCCTGGCCTCTCCATTTCCGCTCTGTGCCTCTGTGTGGGCTTCGCGGCGGGGGGGGGGGGGCCTGGCCAGCCCTGGAGACCGGGCTTCCTCGTGGGCGGGAGGGGGGCCGGCCGCGAGCTTCCCACAGCGGGGAGGGCACGAAACAGTTCACACCCAGAGAAAAAGTCCAAACTCACTCATCAAGTTACCTGGCAGACCAGCAGACCTTACCCTCTGGCCACACTGGGAGCCCTCGGGAGAGATTTAGCAGGACTCTTGGGGTTACAGTCCAGTGTAGACTCTTCCCCTGCAGGGAACTTAAAGCGAAGACACACTGTAACAAAACAGATGTGCGCTTTCATCTCAGCAGAGTTGGAGTTTGCGAGAGCCTGGGAATCAGCCCGCTGTGCGCAAGCCGGTGGCCGCTGAAGAAATCACACGACGGACGGAGCGCTATGCAGCGGTACAAAAGGACCCGGAAGATGGTCACGAACCGAGGGTGGTGCTTTCCAGGACACACCGAAGCAGTAAAGTGCTTCAGTGTCTATAGCATGTTCTCTTCACGTAAGAAAGGAGAGAGGAGGAAATACGTATGTGTCTGCTCATTTGTACAGGAGACACGTGAACAGTCACTGAAGAAATTAATCACAAGGAGTGGATGGGACGGGTGGAGAGGGTTAGAGTGGGGCCGGGGCAGGCTGAGGGTGCAGAGGGGACTGGCTGAACTTGTGGCTCTGACTTGCTCAATCTCTACGATGTCACGCAGACTCCGCTTTACATGCCCCCTAAACACACACAACACCCGAGGATATGGGGTGCCCCGGTGGGACAGAGCTCCCAACCGCAAATGGAAGAGCACTGCATGCCCACCCTGGAGAGGCCGCGGAGGACAGAGCTAAGAAAGTAAGAGAGCTGTGTCCCAGCCAAAGCCCAAGGCAGCAGCAAAGACCCCCATGGGGAGCGCGGTCTGGACAGGCCTGGGCCCCCGAAACTGCCTGCCTGTGGATCACGCCAGCGCGTCATGATGCTGTGGACACGAGCAGCCTTCCACTGCTGGCAGCAAACTTACAGATAGGGAACAGGAAAGCTGGCATCGTTAGCGGGTTTGTCAGCGTCTGAAACAAAGAGCTGAGCCGGGTGCCCAGAGCAGGAGTGGGGTCAGTGATTCATTTGAAAGATAAGCTCCTCTCCACAGAGGGAGCGAAGCCCGGGAGAAGAGCTCGGACCCCAGGGGCTCGGGCTGAGGCTTTAGGGCTCAAGGTTGGGGTGAGACTAAGGGCTTGGTCTGAGGCTGAATCAGTTCCTCCACTGCGCAGTGGAGGTTTTGACCTTTAATGGCCCTTAGAGGACCAGTGCCCACAGGGTCAAATCTGCGCAGTCAGTGGCGTGGTAATGAGGTTGGGCTGGCCAAGGAAACACCCTGGGGACTTGTGTGTAAGCTCAGTCACCTGGTCACCTTTGCCCGTTCTGTGTAGACCTGGGCATCCTGGCCCTGCCCTCGGAAGGCGCGTCGAGTCCCAGAGCCCTCCCTTCTTTCCCAGCCGTCTCCTTGGTTACCATGAGCCTCGGCTCCAGCCCAGAGGCTCACTCGTAGATGTCTGGACCCGCGCTTCTTCTCCAGCCTTTTCCTTAGCTGCTTGCTGGCTCAGCACGGACTCGGTGGTGCTGGATTAGAAGCCGAGGGTCAGGGCTGACACCGTTATGCAGAGACACACGGAAGGAGCTGTGTCTGCATGGGGCTCGGCACATCCGGCACCCCTGGGCTTCCCAACTCTCCGCACTGAGCCCCCAGTAACCCACCTTGGCTTCTACCCACCGCCTTCCAACACTGAAGGGCTCCTTCGGAAATGGTGTCAGGCCTGGGAAAGTGACGCTCAACATGAGGGGGGCATCCTGTGCCTCCAGAAACGACAGGCCTGGCCCACAGGCGCGGCAGTGGAAAGGACATTTCCCAGCGGCCAGCCTGAAGGACTCTCGCAGCAGGGGGACGGCAACAGAATAGCGACTGTCTTCTTCCCACAGTGCAATGCTCCGGTTAGTGTCAGAGGAAAAACTAGGCAGCAAAGGCTGCTGGGGAGATGATCCTCGGGCGAGGTCGGCGCTGGACACGCACGCTCCGCGTGTGGAGGTGGAGAAGGAACAGGGCCCGCGTGGTGTCACGCACCTCCCGGGGAGGCGGGTCGGCCCTGAGGAAGCGTGTCTGCTTTGCGGGGAGAGCGGGGAGGGCCGATTCTCCTTTCCCTGAGTGGAAGGCGCCAGACACGGACCCCAGGAGCCCGGGACGGGCTCAGGATCGCTCTGGGGGGTTCTGCAGTGCGACCCGCCAACCTGACTGGATTCAGGACTGGCCGAGTCTGGTGTGTCGAGGAGGCCTGACCTTGGGCACCACACCTCGACCCTGACCCCCTCCCCTCCCCCACTGTCCCCTGCTCTGATTCTCAGCCGCCACGGACTAAGCAGCCTTCGTCCGCCGTGCCTTTCCGCCATCTTGTTCTTGCTTGGAGCCACTGATCCCCCAAACCAGGAGCTAATCAAACCTCTCCTCCTGCCGGTGATGGGTGCTGGGTCTCAGGGACAGCAAAGCCTCAGTCCGGTCTCAACAGGACACGGGGTGCACCCAAACTGGGGACCGTGGACAGGATGAGCGACGTGGACTTTCTCTGGAAGACAGGGACTCAGACGCTGTGACGCACGGGTGGGGCCGAGGAGGGAGGGCGACTTGAGCAACATGGGATCCCGGATGGGATCCCGGAACGGAGGAAGCGTTAGTGGAAGCGAGCAGAGCGGGGACGAGGCCTGTGGTTCAGCTCACAGGATCGCTCGGCCTCCGCCTTCCGTGGGCGCTGGTCCACGAGGGCCGCGGAGGACGTTAGCCACGCCGGGGAGGGTGGTGAGAGGCAGCTGGACGTGGCGCTATTTCACGGCGCTGCTGCAAGTCAAAACCAAGTCTCCACTGCACCCTGGTCCCGCCAGGCCCGCCCTGCTGCGCCGGGGAGCGTGGGTCCCCTGCCACCCACGGGAGGGGGCGGGACTCGGGCCAGAGCTCCCAGGCTGGCACCAGGGAAGGAGGCTGCAGTCTGGGCACAGGGAAATCAGCTGCCAGGCTGGACTGGAAGTTTATAAATGTCTTTTTAAAAAGTACAGCAAGAACTGCAGACAAATCTGTGGCAGCACAGAAGGACCCGAGTGTTGCTTTTTTGTTTTTCGAGTGAAATCCTGAGAGACTGGTAGACCACACACAGGAGAGGGCCAGGGCTTTCCAGGCAACTGGGAAACCGCAGCCAGTAGCAGTGCGGGCTGGCGCTGCGTCTCGGGGACGGGGAGTGCCGTGTGTGCCGGGCACAGCCCTGCACCTGGCTTCACGGACGCTGGCACTGTGAGCAGCGGGTGGCCCGGGGCTGGCGGGCCTGAATGGCCCTTGCCCTGCTGTCCTGCTGAGAGGTGCGCCTCTTTCTGACCACTCCTTCCAGCGAGTCCCAGCCTCCTAAGTCTCTGCCCCTCCCAGGAGCGCAGCACCTCTGACCCCCGCGGTCTATCGGGGACGCCAGAGTCTGGGCCCACCCAGCCCCTGCCCAAAGCCCCACCTCAGGACACCGCGGCCTTGGGGACGAAATCTGCACCACGCCAACCTTTGAGGACACCCCAGATCGAGCTGCACCCTGCAGCCCCCCGGCCCTGGGTGCCTGCTGGTCTCCAGGCTCCCTCTGAGCTCGCCCAGGGTGACAGGCAGAGAGCAGGCAAGCAGGCAGGGGACAGGATTCCGCAGTGCTGTCCCGTGGTGGCATTTACCACACGCCAGGCACCCCTTGTCAGAAGCACTGCTGTGCTCTCTGCTTGGCAGATGAGGAAACTGAGGCCACGTCAGGCCCTGGCACAGGGTTGGGGGTATCTGGTAGAAAAGAAGGGAAAAGGGAAAAATGGAAGGTTGGCGGGCCTGGTTCTGCAGGTGGTTGGCGAAGGTTGGCCTGCGGTGCAGGGTGCTCTGGGCTTTGGGGCTGGGCTGTGTGTGGTCAGTACCCGGGGGGACGCAGCTGGGGTCAGTACTTGGGGGGACACGGCTGGGGTCTGACGGGGGGGGGCCAAGGCTCAGGAAGCCGCACCCCAGCTGGGTGAGCAGGAGGGGGGCCCTGGGTGAATGGGTTTGGCCCAGTGCCCCCTGCTGGGCACTTTGAAGCTGGCAGCTGAGGGGGTGCCGCGGAGGGCAGAGGCCAGGGCCTGGAGTCCTTGGGCCCAGGTGCCCTCAGTGCGCCCTCGGCGGGCAGAGCCCTTGACACATGCAGGTGCGGGAAGGGCCGGGGGGAGTGTGAGTCCGAGGTGCTGGTGAGGGCGCCCCTGGCGGCTGTGCACCCTGCAGGCCAGGGCTGCTGCTGTCCAGCGTGTGCCCTTTGCTGAGCCGGTCCTGGGTCCACTCGATGCTCAGCCTCCTGAAAGGAGTGAAGGGTGGGTCTCATCGTCCGTCTGCCTGAGCTCAAGGGTGACCAGGACAGTGGCCAGGACAGTGGCAGGAAGGGGAGGGGTGCACGGTCACCACGGCACACGTGCCCATGGGGAGCTGGCCCAGGCAGGCTGCCCTGGCTGCCACTCAGGACGGGGGTTGGGGAGAACCCGGGAGGATGGGGCCTGCCGACGGGAAAAGGGAGGGCCACTGGTGGCCCTGGTGGCCACTACACAGAGAAGAGACCGCTGAGCTGCCATCAGGAGCTTCCTGGAAGGGTGTTATGTGGGATCAAGCCATGCTGGGGATCAAGCCAAGGTGCCCACTGATGGCTCTAGTTCCTCTGTGGCCTGTGAGGCCCCTCTTACTGGCACCAGGGGCTTAAGCTCGACTGTCTGGGGAGAAGAGGGGACCAGAGAATAACTAGCACACCGCGGGTGGGCACCAGGTGCTGGAGGGGAAGGTGCCAGGTTACACCAGGGTTGCTGGCATGGTGACTGGAGCCTGGATGTGGGAGTGGCAAAGGTCCCGAGGAAACTTGAGACTTCCTGTTGGCCCAGGGCTCTTGCCTGGCAGAGAGCACGTCCGGGAGAGGCAGGCAGAGAGGCAGGGTCTCCTGACCGGTCCTGGTCCTCCTGATGGGATGGGCCGTGGTCAAGGGGACAGCCATGTCTGGAGGCCAGGGTGGAGAGGACCGGGTCAGAGGGAGGGTCGCAGCTGGGCGACAGCTGGTCTGGGGGAGCCGTCGAGCGGCAGGAGCCGCTCCTTGCAGATCTCTTTCAGAAAAGGACCTTTGACAGGGCTGATGTCGACCAAGGGCACCATTCTGGGCTGGCCAGGTGATGCCAACCGTGCAGGAGAGCATCGCCCTTCTCCGGGAGGTGGAAAACTGCAAACAGCCGGCAACTCCAGCCTTATTGAAAACACTCAGTAATTTCTGGTAATGACCCAGCAGAGCTGCAGAACAAGCTCTCCTGAAAGGTCATTTATCCGAGAGAAGAGAATTATTCCTTTTCCTGGGGCTGTCATCTTTTGCTTTAATTAATATCAAACGTGTACACTCTTGGCAGTGGCTTCAAGTGTTTGAGTGGACTTCCCACGACATTTTTAATAAAAGAAATGTAAATTCTGCCAGGCTATCGTGACTCACGTCGTCTTCCCCATTGCAGGAGAGCCCTTGTGCCTGGCAGGCATCGGCTGCCATGTATCCCTGAAGCCGTCATTCATTCATTCATTCATTCATTCATTCATTCATTCATTCATTCATTCATTCATTCTCTGAGACAGCAACATGGAAGGACAGGCTGTCTGCATATAAAGTGTGTCTGTCCTGGCTGGATGCTTTGCTCTCTCCACTTCGACAACTTCAAGGAGAGAATAGGGCAGGACTAGCATCTATTTTGCAGTTGCTTTCTGAGGCACATCATACTTTGGGGGCACTGTATCCACCAGCTTTCTGGTTAGCTGGACAAAATAGCGGACACCCACAACTTAATGAGGAGAAGTTTATTTGCCTAATGGTTTCAGAGAGTCCAGGCCGTGGTTGGCTGGCCCAGCGCAGAAACGGCATGGTGGAAGGATGAGTTTGGGGGGAAGAAAGCTATTCAAGCCATGGCCGCTAGGAAACAGAGAGAGACAGGGTGTTGAATTAATTTGCATTTTCCTTTTTTACTGATACATTGAATATCTTTTAGTTTGTGTATTAACCCTTTAAAATTGCATTCTGTATGTTGTCTGCTCATATCCTTTTCTATTTTCTTGTTGAATAAATGTTTTGTTTTAAATACTCATCCTTCCCTTATTATAAGGCTGTGCCTATATGTTTATTATGTATTGTAAATCTATAGGCTATGCATGCTCATGTAAATAAATGTACATGTTATAAATATATCTTCTTCTCTGACACTTCTCTTTTATCTTTCTTCACACAGACTTTTTAATTCTGTAGTTAGATTTATGAATTTCTCTTTTCAGTAAATCTTTTTAAAACTCAGGACCAAAAGCTTATTTTCCCAGTTTTCTTCTTTTACTCTTGCAGTTTAGAAAATTATATTTTTGTTACAGGTGTAAAGGAGGGTTTTTTAACTTAATTTTTTTTTAGGTAATGAATTGTTCTAACACTTATCAAATAACTCCCCCTACAAAGTCCCACTTTTGTCCACATACTGAGTTCCTGTGTATACATGTATCTGTTTTTTATCTTCTATTTTTCTTCCAAGATGTATTTATCTATTCATGTGCTAATATCATATTAAATTTATTAAAATTGCTTTATAATATGCTTTGACATCTTGTCGGGCAAAATTCTCCCCTTTGTTTTTTGTGTTTTCAGGCCGTCTTGGCTATTGTTGAACACGCAATCTCCCTCCCAAATGTTAGAATCAGCCTGTCAGGGCCTATTAAAATCTTGATCAGGTTTTGATTGGGTCTGTGTGAATTTATAGATTTATTGGGAGATTCAAGAGGAACAAAATAGCAACCCTAGCGTGGAGGTGCTTTGCGGGGGGGGTGGGGGACTGCTGAGTCAGGAGCCGACACGCGGCGGGACACACGGGCTTGCCGCGTGCGGAGCTGTCTCTGGCCGCAGGTCCCCGGCGTGTGGCTTGGGTGGGAACGTGTTTCTGACCTGAATCATCTGAGGCCATCGGGGATTCCTGCAGGGGATCGCAGGGGCCTCTATGAGACACAGAATCCCTCAGGCAGGGGTGGATTCCGTTCGCCCTCCTCACCAGCCGTGTGACCGTGCTGGGTGCTGGGTGACCCGGGGGACACGAGGACCTTTGGTCTCAGAGTGAGGGGGGCCCGAGGGAAGAACTACTTGGTCTGTTTAAAGGCACAGCCTGGTGAGGGGTGCAGAGGTGCCAGGGTGCTGGGTGGCACAAGGCAGGCTCCAGGCTGAGGAGGGCTGCCTGTGCCTCTGCGTGAAGGGCTGCAGCAGACAGCCTGGGTGTTTGCTCTTGGGGTGCGGACAGGGACAGGCACCTGGTGCCGTTGAATCTGCTTCAAGAGGTGCTGGAATTTATTTCGACATAGACGCCAGTGTCTATTAAAGGATAAGTAATAAAATGTGCTAACTTGAAGCTCACATACACATACACACACATAACATGTGTATAATTATACTATTATTAGAAATTAACAATGACTGGACATGGTGGCACAGGCCTATAATCCCAGACCTGCAGGAGGCTGAAGGCCACAGGGTCGCAAGTTCAAGCTCAGCCTGGGCAGTTTGGTTACTTAGCCAGACTCCCTATTGCGAAATACAAAACAGAAAAGAGATGGACCTCAGTGCAAAGGCCCTGGTTTCATTTGTTGGTAAACACACACAGACACACACACACACAGACACACACAGACACACGCACGCACACACATCACACACACACTCAACAGGTTGTGGCAATTGTTTAGAAGTCTGTTTCTTGTTTGCTTGGTTCTTTTTTCTTTTGGTAGCAGGAATCCAACTCATGAGGCTTTCAGGAGGACATCTGACACAATCACACACAGAAAAACCTGCCACAGAAATCAGTGGGTGCGGGTTGGTGCGGGGCAGTGTGCAGGTCAGGTTTTCATTGCTGTGACAAAGCCCTGACGTGAACAACCTGAGAAAGAGGAAGGATTTATTCTGCCTCACAGTTTCGTAGTATCAGTTCACGGTTAGCAGGGACCACTGCCTTCGGACCCATGTAAGGCAGAAAGGACGAGGCAGACGGTGAGGCAGGACAGGCAGGTCCACCTTGGGCCGGGGATGTAGTGCAGTGGTTCCAGCTCCTGGCTCGCAAGTGTAAGGTCCTGGGCTCGATCCTCAGCACCCTCGACGCGTAGCAGCCAGGAGTCTGAGAGAATGAGAGACAGAGACCCAAGAGAACAGGGCCAGGGACAAGACAGGGTCCCGGGGCCGGGTCTCCACGGGCCACTCCTTTCAACCTGGACCCCTCTTGGTAGCCCCCTGAGCTGATAACTCACCAGTGGCGAGTGCTCTTCTGTCTCCTTCATTTATCAAAAGACCGTCAGCTGCTCTTCGGGGGACATTATAGATTCATACCATAAGAAAACGAAAACAAAAGAGCAAATAAACCTATGTACCTAAGTTTTCTTTCTAGCAGCAAGATTAAAAATTTACTCAAAAATGAAAAGAACAGTCCATCAGGTGAACATGGACCGAGGAGAAGAGCTCATGGCCCTTGTGGACCTGGCGTTGATAAAAGGGTTGTTTCAAGCAGAGAGAAAAATCGATAATTTAAATGAATGATTTTGACACAACTGGCCATCATCTGAAAGGAGGTAGGTGCGTGTGCATGCTTAGCTCATGCCTTCTACAAAGATGAGTCCCAGTAATAGCCAATATCAAATCTAATACGATTAAAAATGGAGAGGAACTCCACAGAGGATTCGAGCTCCAGAAGAAGCAATGAGCGACCGTGAATAAAGATGGGTAAATAGAGATTATGGAACCCAAGAGAGAGAGAAAAAGGCGAAGAGGAGGGAAGAAGCAGCAGAGGTGCATGGGATGTGACTCCCGCCACAGTGGCGTCAGAAGTAGCCTCTGAAAACTAGAAACATTGCTGAAAGAAATGAAAAAAGATCTTACGGAGCATCGATTGGAAGATCCAGTATCGTTAAAATGACAGTTTCCCAGGCCACCTACAGATTCAGTGCGGTTCCTGCTAGAATCCCAGCTGACTTCTTTGTAGTCAAGATGATCCTAGCATTATGAAGTTCACAGGGAAAGGCAAGGGACCGAGAAAGCCCAAAACAGTCTTGAAAAACAGAGATTCAGGGGACTCGGGCTTCTTGATGGCAAAACTTACGCCAGGAAGGAGGACCGCGTGCTTCTGACAGACCAAGGGACGTGGCTCAGCAGGGCGGGGCTCTCCGTCCACCGTCCCAGGGCTGGGCCGGACTGGGGGCTGTTGGCTTTGTCAATACGCTGTGACGGTTTGGGTGTTATCTTGACCATACACTGTGTTCTGGCATTTTTTTTTTTTTTTTTTTGCTTTTGAGACAGGGTCTTGCGTTGCATTTCAGGCTGGCCCTGAGCTCACTATGGTGCCCAGGCAAGCCGCCGCGAACTCAGCAATCCTCCTGTCTCTGCCTCCCGAGTGCTGGGATGACAGGCGTGAGCCACCACGTCCTGCACTGTGGTATGTGGTGTTGATTGTTGGTGGGCGTGTCTCCACACCCAGCATTATATGTGGTTACCGGGGATCGAACTCAGGACCTTGCGCTTGCGAGGCAGGCGCCGGAACCACTGATCTAACCCTCAGGCCCTGTGCTCTTGCATTTTGAAAAACAAACGTTTTTTTCCAACAAAGGACTCGTTTATTCTTTTTTTTTTTTTGAGACAGGGTCTCCCTTTGTAGTTCAGGCTGGCCCTGTGCTCACTATGGAGCCCAGACAAGCCTGGAACTCAGCAGTCCTCCTGTCTCTGCCTCCGGAGTGCTGGGATGACAGGCGTGAGCCACCACGCCCGGCACTGTGGTGTGTGGTATTGATTGTTGGTGGGTGTGAGTCTCCACACCCAGCATTGTATGTAGTTACCGGGATCGAACTCAGGACCTTGCGCTTGTGAGGCAGGCGCCAGAACCACTGAGCTAAATCTCCGGCCCTCAAGTTTATTCTTATTCATGGCAGAGCAGTACTCCACCATGTACAAATACCACACTTTCTTTATCTTATAATGGGTATGCCTTGGGACCATGATGTTAAGTAAAACAAATCAGACACCCAAGCTTATTATCGCATGGCTTCTCTTATATGAGAAACTGAAGTTATAAATTAAAAGCAAAATAAAAGCTAGACAATAGGATGTGGGGAGGGAGATCTTTCTCAAAGGGAAAGGGAGCAAGAGATGGGGGAGTGGGAAGGGGGAGGCGTAAAGAAGGGGAAGAGGAGGAGGAAGAGGAGGAGGAAGAGGAGGAGGAGGAGGAAGAGGAGGAGTTAACAGCAGTTAACACAGGTTAAAATTTCCAGCGTGTGCCAGAGATTTAGCTCAGTGGTTCTGGCGCCTGCCTCACAAGCGCAAGGCCCTGAGTTTGATCCCGGTAACCACATACAAGGCTGGGCATGGTGACTCATGCCCACCAGCAATCAGTACCATATACCACAATGCCAGGCGTGGTGGCTCACGCCTGTCATCCCAGCACTCCGGAGGCAGAGACAGGAGGATTGCTGAGTTCGAGGCTTGCCTGGGCTCCATAGTGAGCGCAGGGCCAGCCTGAACTACAAAGCAAGACCCTGTCTCAAAAAAAAAAAAAAAAAAAAAAATTTCCAGCGTGCGTGTTCCCTTCCCCAACCGTACTCTAAGACTTATCTGCAGCTCACAGATGTGGAAACCGAGGCTCAGCAGGGCTAGGAGAGCCGCGTGGGATCCACATCTCATAAATCGCAGGGCCAGGATGCAAGCCGAGCTCAGCCTAGCTCCAGCCCCTCTTTTCTCCCAACCCAGGAGTCTGCAGGCCTCGCAGCCTCTTCCCTTCCGGCCCCGCCCACCAGGTCGCTTCCTCGCTGGGCCAGAACCAGCAGCCCGTGCTCCGGGTTTGCAGTGGCCCCAGCCGGGCGCTTGTGTGGGGGACCTGCATTATTCAGGCCCATAGAATATTCAGGCTGCCGGGCAGAGCGCGAGCTGTCAGGGCTGGCGGAGGAGCTGCTCTCCCCCCACAGGCCCCCGCGGGCTGGGGGAGCTGCGGGGCGCAGAGGCAGCTCGTGGACAGATGTGTTCTGTGCTGACCCAGCGGGCTGTGCCGTCTCCGCCCCCGATGGATGCCCTCATTTGGGAGAATGCATTATTGAGCGCCGGGACTCTTTCCAACCAGACTGGGGACAAACGGCTCAGCTGCGTCCCTGCCGGCGGGAGCCCCGCACGCCAAAGTGCACAGCCCTGCGAGGGCCTCCCAGAGTCGAGGAGCGGCCCGCAGGTGCTGAACTCCCGTAGGATCAGGGACCTTCCTCCTAGCACTATGACAGCCCAGAGTTCTCTGGACCCTCTCACCCCCTCCGTGGAGACGGGAGTCTCTACATACCTAAATCGACATGGCAAAGCTGCCCAGCAGCCAATCAGGGCTCCTGCCTTCCTGAGCTGACTCCCTCTTATGGGGGTGACCTGCCCCAGTCCCCCCTGGGCTCTGGGTACCTGGAGTCTGAGTCTGCCTGTGCCTGATCTTCCTGTCTCCTCCCATTTTATAGAAGGGAACCCAGAGGCTCGGAGTACGCTCCGGGTCCAGGCCAGGCTCCCCCACCGCAGGCCCTGAACACCACAAGCCAGCGGTTCTTGGCTGGAGGGCACCAGTCTCCGCACCATAGGCCTGTACTCACCAGGAGCACTGTTCCGGGATGACAGCTAGAAATGTCTTCATACCGTGCCGCACTGCTGAACGTGTGCAGAACTTTCTTCCAGCTGTGACCCAGTGGTGTGTGGGATGTTGCTCAAGGGCCCACGGCCCTGCCCAGTCTGCCAGCTGCCTGCTGCAGCCCCTGCTCCCTAGCAAGGATGCCCTATTAGTATCTAGAAAGAAGAGTCCATTTTTCCCCGTTTTTCAGAGAGAGAGAAACAAGGTTGAGTTTAAAAAAAAGTTAAAGAAAACCAGGCGTGGTGACTCACACCTGTAACCCCAGCATTCGGGCGGCAGAGGCAGGAGGATTGCCATGAGTTCGAGGGCCAACCTAAACTACAAAGTGAGACCCTGTCTCAAAAACAAAACAAAACAACATCAACAACAAAAATCACCAAACAAACAAACAAACAAACAAAAAGAAACTGAAGAACTGGGGATATAGCCCCATGACGGTGCACCTGCCTAGCAAGTGCAAGGTCCTGAGTTAGATCTCATATATCAATCCATCATTCAATCAATAATAAAAAGATGTTGAAGTTGTTCACACTGCAAGTCAGTGGTGGAATTCGGATTCAAGCTCTTCCTTCTTTCCCAGCCTCCCATTTGTTCTGAGATCTCGGTTTCCCTCAGCCAATCAACAAACACAGAATTTATTAAGAAGATAGATACTAGGGACGTGGCCCTTTTCTAGATGCTGAGCAATCAGTGGTCAGCAAAAAACTCAAGGACTGTGGTCCTCCTGGAGTGGAAGGCATGCACGTGTGTGTGTGTGTGTGTGTGTGAGGGGGAGAGAGGAACCAAGCACTCTTGACTTTCGCTGAGCATTCTCTTATTTTTGTATTTGTCTGTGAGCGCCCTGAGGTCACCACCCCTGGTGCCCAGCCCCGTGCCTTCCCACAAGGAATGCTGGCCCATGTCGGATGGGTCGCAGGACACCAAGAGTCAGAGCGTGTTCAGACTGTGGGGTGAAAGTGTAGGTGATCAGGGAGCGCTGAGCGCACCTCCTCATCAGGGGCCCCGTCCTTTCGCCTATAGGCAAGAGCGAGACTGTTCGGTACTGCCGTCTGTCCACGGCGAGCGGGCGGGCTGTCCGGTAGCCCGTGCGTGGTCATGGGGACCAGCCGCACGCTTCCCGGCTCCCTTCCTGTCCCCGGAAGTTATCCCCGGCCACAGGACTTCTCTGACAAGTGACGGGTGAGCCCAGGGAACCGTGCCCTTGGAGGGAGAGCTCCGAACGGCCGGGGGAGGTTCTCGGTGTCCTCCCCGGGGTCCTGGATGTACTCGGGCTCTGGTTACGTCAGGTCTGCAAGGTCCGTGAGGAGCCGAGCCCCTCTGCCAACCCGGGCAGAGTACGCCGCGTGAGCCAGAAGCCCACTGTAGGGGCGCCAGGCGGAGAGTCTGGGGTTGTAGCTGGTGGTCCAGGGTCGGCGGCAGCGCCCGGGTTGCGCAGACGGCAGCTGACCAGAGTCTGCAGCTCGGCCCGGCCGCGCGGGCCTCCTCCTTCCCGGACGCCAGGGACACCGTCTAGGGACAACGGACACATTTTCCTCTAGCTCTTTCCCAGTTGGCGCTGCTGCAGGGAAGCAGAGAAGCCCAGACATGAAGTCACCGCTTGTTTGCCGTGAGAGAGCAAGAAAAAAGCCACCGCGGTACTGTGTTTGCCTTATTAAGGCTCATTTTCTCATTGCAATTTTCCCTCCTAATTGCTAATTTTTCCAGTTTCTCTAAGAACCACTCTCCTTCTGCCCGGGTCCTCCCTACCCCGCTCCAAGAGCTGGTGCTTCAAGAAACTGGCACAGATGGGCCAAAGAGAAACACACATGCTTGTTTTTAATTTACTTGAAATCTTCTTTTCTTGGTGCTACTGGGAGGGGCAGTGCCAGCTTCTGTGGCCATGTGGCTGGGTCTTAGCCCCAAGGACTGGCCCCCGTTGGTCCTGATCTTTGGGCAGTAGGGTGGCCTTGTCCTGGCCAGGACTTTTGAACCTCAAGGGACTCCTGAGACTGTGCTCTGGTGCTGTCCCTGGCTGTACCCTGCCGATGCCATGCTCTGCTGGGCTTTTTCACTGGGCCAGCTGGGCCTCTGGCATCCAGAGGGGTGATGCAGTCATCACCCCCACTTTCAAGGCGGGGAGCAGCCTCAGAGAACAAGATGTCTCGGCTAAGGCTGACCCGTGGGTGCAACTCAGCCATCTCTGTCTGTCTGGCTGGCCTAGAGCGTCTTTCCATATCAGGGGCCCTGTCACGAGGGACGGAAGCCCCTGCCTGCTCTTCTCTGAGCCGGGTCTCTGTCAGCTGTGCCTCTGGTCACTGACCACGCGCTGCGGCGGGAGTGTGGTCTGTCCCCCCAAGCTCGCACTGGCGTTGACTCTTCATGGGGAGGAAGTCAGAGGGCGGAAGTGAGGCTGACTGCGGGTTTCCAGGTGGAGCTCTGGGGAGGGGGGTCCTTCTGTCCTCCCCCGGGGCGTGTCCTGGAAGGGTCCGAGGTGTGGCGGGAAGACAGGGACTTCAGAAGGGGTGCTGTGGGCAGAGCCTGGAGTCACGCTGCCCTGACACAGGGGTCTCAGGCTCAGCCCTGGGGGAGGCCAGGTCGGTCTGTCGGGGATGGGGCCTTGCCTCCAAATTATTATTGTTATCTGTTCTCTGAGAGGGAGGGACTCATAGTGCATGGATGAGAAACGAGGCTTAGAACTTGATGCTTCCTGACAGCACGGTAGCTATTAGCCACATGTAGCTATTAAATTTAAACCAATTAAAGTTAAATAAAATTCAAATTTAGATTTTTTTCAGTTCCTCCCGTGCATTACTCCATTTCAACTGCTCGACAGGCGCATGAGACCTCTGCGGGCTGGGCAGAGGCGGGGCCTGGGACCCTGGCTCTGCCCTCTGTGCTCTGCGGGTCCCTGAAGGTGGAACCCGGGAAGGCGTGGAGTACGCGGGAGGTCACTCACTGTCACCTGCACTTTGGACCCGGGCCACCGTGCGGGATGCATCGGGGTGGGGCATAGAGCAACTTCCGTTTCCCATTGAGGACAAAGCCAGCAGGGGCTGCCACGCTAAAGACAAGTGTGGGCGTGCCCGGCCCGTCCTGGACCTGCCTCAGGCTCAGCTGCTCCTTCTGCAGGACGGACTGGCTGGAGCACTGGTCCTCTGAGCGGGCACAGCCCCTCCGCTCCTCTCCCCGACACAGCTGGGCGGGGCTGTCAGAGGCCTGGTCCTCCTGGCCGTGGCCTGATGACCAAACCTTCCCCAGGCTCTCTCAGCTGCGGGCACAGGTCTGGGTCTTAGTACCCCTGTCCCGGGGGGCGCACATGAGCCCGGGGCCCTGCGGGGTCCGCAGGGCCTGTGCCTCTCTCACGTGGCTTCCCCAGCGTGCTTCCTGCTCCCCCGCCCTTGGGTGCAGGCGACCTGAGCCCCCTTCTGCCCCGCTCCGGGGCGAGAGGGAGAGCAGCTTCCAACAGGCGAGGGACACGGAGCCGGGGTGAACCGACCACTCGCAGAGCCAGCGTCAGAACCACCACTCCTGGGACCTGCCTGTGTCCTGGCTGCTGCTGCGGACCGAACGTCCTGGTCCCCACGACTGTGAACGGAGACCCGAGCCCCAGGGCGAGGCCGTCGGGGAGATGGGCGGAGCTTCTGGACAGCACTGGCACCCATCAGAGAGGCCGCGGGCCGCTGTGACCCCCCGCCACCTGCAGCCTCCACCAGGCCCTGTATCTGTGGGCGCCTCGGGCCAGGACGTGGGGAGGACGCTCGGCGGCCCAGAGACGCCTTCGCGGTCTTGTTCCAAACTCAGGCGCTGTGTGAGCGAGTGATGACCCACATCTGTCTGCTGGGGAGGGCGGGAGGGGCCTCTCGGGGCATCGGGCTCCAGCAGGACCCGGGCACCTTGGGAGGCCGGCCTGCGGACAGTCTGGGGAAACACGGCCGTCACCCCCCAGCCGGGTCCGCCTCACGCTCCCCCCCCTTCTGCCGGCAGCCCCGACCCACCCGCGCGTCCCTGTGCCCGCCCGTCCCAGCTCCAAGCCACCTCCCCAGGCAGCCTGGCTTACTCCGCCAGGGACTGGCTCCCTCTCTGGCATCCTGTGCCTGCTCGGCAGCCTCCTCCTTTCCCTTCTCCTCTTTCTCTTTCTCCCCTGTGCCCCTTTGGATTCTCTGTGCCACTGTGGTCCGAGTGGGCATTTTCTCCTTCACTGGTGATCGAGTGACTCACAGAGCAACAGCTGGGTATCAGATTGGCAGAGTGAGAGGTCAAGCCTGGGTGAGCTGCTGAGCTGTGGCCCGGCGAGCGTGGGGCAGGGCTGCAGGAAGGAGGGAAACACTACGTCTCTCCATCCCTCTCTGGCCACATCACTGGCCACACTTCCTGTCTCTGGACTGTCTACTTCCGTGTAGCAGGAGATAAGTCATGCACAGGGCCTGGCCTGTGTGGCTTGATGCTCACAGCGGACTGTGGCCAGGGGAGGTTGTGCAAGAACAGGCCACTGCAGCACTGCCTGGGGGCAGGGAGGGGTTTCTAGGAACAGGGGGTGGACATCAACACCTGTCAGGGGCCAGGGCGTGGGCGAGGTGGCAGGAGGTCAGTGGATAGAGTGGGCTGGTGGTTTGAGAGCAGGTGGGCCTGGGACTTCCTGCCACACAGCCTGGCATTTGACCTTCAGGACGAGCCTGGCTTTGAGGAGAGGTGCTTTGTTCCCCGAAGGTCAGGCTGCTGATAACGACCAGCCGAGCACCAGGGAGCCCCAGTGAGCCAGGAACAGGTCCCTGCCCTGGAGATCTGCAGACAGGAGAAGGAGGTGCGGGGAGGACAAACGCTTGCCCAGCCCTGTGGTTGTGGGTGGCCGTCCGGACCCCGCCCTGAATGGCGCCCTCCTGGCCTTAGCCCCGGAGGTGTCACTGCCACGCTTGTGCCCTCGTGGTGCGTGGCCGTTGGCACATGGAGGGTTTGGGGCCGCAGCAAGAAGGGGGGCTCCTGCACCCCTAGTGGAAGTGGAGCTGTCCTTGAGATTCTTGTTTCCACTGCCCTGGAGTTTTCTCTGCCTCCGTATGTTAGAGAGAAAGAAAACAATTTAACGACAACAACACAGAGAAACTTAGATCAGTTTTAAAAAATACAAAAAAGTCTGACTTATGTGAAATTTAATTTAATTTATTTTTATACCAGCAGCTGTCAGTTCAAAGAACAACAACAAAGTAGCCATCTGTGCTTAATTTCATCAATCCACTGTCGATGGTCACGTGAGCGAGGCTTTGGCCCGAGGTAGAGCACGTGGCCACATCCCAGCCCCCCCGGCCCTCTGTCTGGGCAGCAAGGGGGCTGTGCGGGCACTGCCCCGGGCACAGGGCACGAGGCTGGCTCCTCGCCACAGGAGAGGCCGACAGCTCTGGACACCGCGGCTGCTGACTTCTCCTTTGCTTGGTTTGCCCAGTGCTGGTGGTGAGCAGGCTTCTCTGCCTTGCTGAACAGATGGGGAAACTGAGTCCCAGAGACCCTTCCCATGCTGGGAACAGATTCAGACCCTGGCTTGTCCCTCTCTCAAATCCACGTTCTTCTTGCCTCACGCGTGGCCTCCTGAATTTGAGGCCATGACGAAAGAAGTTCCAGGGGCCTGGGCATCTGGCATCCTGGACTCTTGAGTCAGGCGCAGCCTGGCCAGGGGTCCTCCGGTCTCGGGGCTGAGCGGCTCCTCGCTGAGCAGCACCACGGCTCTCAGCACCACGCAGGAAGAGTGATCATCATGGGGTGAGCATGGCCACCGCTCTCAGCTCCCTCCCCGGACAGTGGCTCCACACCTCCGGGCGTGGGCGTGTTCCTTCCTAGGGTGGATGGGGCAGGGGCTGCTGTCCACTGCTGGTAGCAAGAGCCAGCTCCACCCCCAAAGTCAGGCCAGTCCAGCGAGCTGAGAAGGGGACCCCCAACCCCACACCGCCTCTTCCAAAGCGCTGAGCACTGTCCAGAAGACCCTAACTGTCAGGGTGCAGCCGGAGGGACTTCGGCGCCGGTCGGAGCCTGAGGCCTGGGGCTGGCCCTGGCTCAGACTCTGCCGCCCGTAAGGCCGGGTCATCAGCCACCTCTACTGCCTAGTCTCTTTGAAGGAGGCTGGAGTTTGGGGGTTTCTGGGATCCCATATTTTGGGGATTCAAGGAAAAAACTCTGGTCTCGAGCTGACACTTCTGTGGTGGAATCGGAAAAGCACAAGCCTACCTGGTCCAGGTCACCCCATCAGCAAAGGCCCCAACCCTCAAAGTGAAACCAAAGAGTCTCCTTCGAGGACTCTTGTGAGTGACAGCACTATCTACTGTGGAATCCAAAGGAGGAAGACCAGCAAGTCAGAATCATTAAAATAGAGATCAAGAAAGTCACATTTTCGATCTGCCATATTAAAGAGAAGGGGGAAGGACGCCAATTGGCTTGTCATCTTCTCATTAAATACCAGATGGTGGCTGAGTCACTGCTCCCAGCAGTCAGGATGCTGCTGGTCTCTGGCTCCCTCGCTTGGGCCACCCTTAGGGATGGGAGGAGGTGGCCGTGGGGGCGGCGGGGGGAGGGAGCCTCGCCTGCGTCTGCCGCCCGCCATAGCACCCCCTCGCCCACAGCCCCGGCCCTGAGGGTCCTGGGAGGCTGACCCCGCCCCGGTGCACTCCGCAGACGGCCTGGGCAGCTGGGGTGTGGTGTCCGTGGCGGCCCGGCCTGGCCAGGGACAGGTGCTTCCGGTCCTGTGCGGCCCTGCTGCGGGGCCCTGGGCTCCACGAAGAGCTTGGGCAGGGCCTGCTCCCCAAGGGCCTGGACGGAGCAGAGAGGACATTTCTGGCTGCGGACGGTCACCCGCCTGTCCTTCTCCCTGCCCCCTGGCTCTCTGCATTGTTGGTCTTGGGGACTCGGTTGCAAACCCCCCTCCCTGGTCATTTTGGGGGGCAGCATGTTCCAGCCCTTGTCCCTGTGGAGGTCTCGGCGGGCGCTGCCTGGTGCAGAGTGGAGCCAAGGCCGCCGTGTGCTCTGGGCAGGGCGGGTGAGGCTGGCACTCGGGCGATGTCCCTTTCCAAGGACCGAGGTGGGCCCGTTGGGATGCCCCTCCCCACCCTGCTGTTCCGTGGATGTCCCAGGCCAGTCGGGCCTGAGACCTGTGCCCGCGGGGTGAGGCCACTCTGTGACCACGTGTGTCCGGGACTCACGTGCACCGCTGTGCCCGAGAGCTAGCCCCCCTCCACAGCCTGGCGTGGCCCCGGGGCTCCCAGCTGGGCAGACCCACCTCTGGCTCTCCTCCAAGCACCGCAGAGACACGGGCTCCGTCAGACCCGGCTCTGGGGCGGGGCTGGGCTCTCACGGGATCTCACGGGCAGGTCCCGCCCTCCCTCCTGGCCGTGGGGCAGCAGCCCCACGCTGGGGTCTACCCCAGGGCCGGCCCGTCCCACGGGGCTCCGGTCTTGGCCGTGGGCCTCTTGGGCCCAGCACCCGCAGGGCCTTTGAGGGGGGCTGGGGGCCCGAGCCCGATGGGGGCACCCGTGGGTGCAACTGTTGCTGCTTTTCTGTGGCAGCGCCTTTGCGGCCGGGCTGGTGCGGCGGGCCTGCGCACCATGCTGCCCGCTGTCCATTGCGAACAGCCTCCCACAGCCCTGCCTCAGAGTCCCCGCCTGCCGACCTTCGCAGGCTCTTCTTGTCTGTGGGATGAATTATGAAATTCTTTGCATTTTCTGGTGCAACAGCATCTGGCCCCACGGCTGCACGGCCCCTGGCGGACAGGCACCGAGGTCTTCTTCCTGTCTGCCCTCCCCGTTCAGTTTCCACCTGTCTGAAATCGGTACTCTCCGGTGTGAATCATGACACGTCTCTCACTGTGCTGGGCCCAGCATCTCCGCAGACAGCTCTGGGCAGCGAAGGCTGTCGGGGGACAGGGAGGCACACACACGGCCCGCTGCCCTCGGCTCCCTGTGCCGCAGCCCGGCGCACTGGCTCCCGGCAGCCTCCTGTCGCCTGGGCGCTGCCCCTCCGCGTGTCCCTGAAGCTCACCACAGACACCTGCGGCCGGGCGTGTCCAGGAACCTGGCCCCACTTCCAAACCCCCTCCCCTTGGCTTTCTTTGAAGCTCCCCAGACCCCGCCAGTCACGAGACTCACACCCCTGCGAGCCCCAAGCGGGTGAACTGTAGGCGGAGCCTCAGACCCGCTCAGAGTGGCCCGTCCGTTCTGCTTCTGTGCTGCTCCCTGGAAAGACAGCAGGAGGGACTCTGCTTCTGAGTCTAGGCCCTAAGCCCTCCTCCTCCTCCGGACGGCCGCGGGCACCAGGTTTCCACGGGGCGTCAGTACCCCTGCTCCTTTCTGCCCTTTCCCTCTCGGCAGTGAAGCCTGCCACCTCCGCTGCTCCCAACCCCAGCGTCCGGCCAGCCTCTGCGCTCGCCTGTTAGGAGTCAGTACCCTCTCAACCAACCCTCTTTGCCCCAGAACTTGCTGTGACTGACTTCCGGCCCGTTCTTTCCAGACTCCAGCGTTTTTTCTGTGCTTTGTAAATGTGCCTGGCACAGTTCTGTCCCCTTACTTAAGTTTCCCTTTCCGAAGTTTCAGTTACCCAACTGCTCCCGCTGTCTCCAGACGCCCCCAAAGCCTCACCCAGTCACAGGTGGAGTATTTCGAGAGTGGTTGGATCTAGGGTCTGAGGATGTGGCTCAGGGGTAGGTGACAGCTATGTCAGTCCACTGGTTGGGTCAGCATAGTTCTGGGCGTGGAGAGCCCACACCGCCAGCCAAGAGACTCGCAGCCTGGATGGTCACGCACTCCTGGGCCTCACCGCGGGCCACGCGGGAGGCCTGCGGCGGAGGCCAGGACGGCAGCTGGACACACTGCGCGCCTGCTGGGTGTGGAAGTCACATCTGTTCACTCGGCGAGGAGGGCAGTGGGGCTGGCGGTGGCCTTTGGGGCCAGCGGGAGGCGCGCTGGGGGACACTTAGAGGTGGCATCTGTCCCTGCTATCCTGTCCCCTGGGATCCAGTAGCAGCTTAGGTCACGGGGAGCTCAGTCACCCTCTCCCCTGTTACCACCCTTAACCTATGCTGGGGGCCTACCTAAATGCAGTTTTTAAGTACCAATTTATTTGCTGTCTGGGTTGGCCTTTTTTCCATGCTGGGGATTGAACCGGGGGCTGTCTCACCGAGCTACATCTCCAACCCTCTCCTTTCCAATGTTGAACCAGGGTTTTGCTAAGTCACTAAGTTGCCCAGGCTGGGTTTGAACTTGCGATCCTCCTGCCTCAGCCTCCCAGAGTGCTGGGACTGCAGGCCTGAACACCAGGTGTCTTTGGGGTGGTACGACTGCTCATCGGCGCTGATGTGGGGGTCAGGAGGTGACAAAGGCCCCAGAGGGAACTGCTCCCCCCTTGCCGCCTGGCGGGAGCTCACACACGTGTCCAGCCTCCCTCACAGCATGCCGTTGTTCCTGGCCTGCCTTCTGCCCGGGTGCGAGTCCTGGTATTGCCAGGCAGCCTTCTTGGGGCTACTCTGCCCATCGCTGGGCCACTCGCAGGGCAAACCTGGCAGCTCGTGGCCACACCTTTGTGGAGACCCAGGCACCAAGGGGCTTGGGGCCACTGACACGCAGATTGTCTGCCCAGATGCGGTCTCAGCGTCTTGGTTTTTACCTCACACATCAACACAGAGCTGCGTCTCCTGGTTTCTTCTGCAGCAAAGCACATAGTTTCTTGCCAAGAAGTGTAAACAAGAATGTTCTATGGGACTTCAGAAAAGTCGTATATGAAATGGAGGTGCATCTTAGGCGGCGGCAAGAAGCTAGAAAGTTTG
>PVIC010028881.1:0-22929 GCA_004025085.1 Thryonomys swinderianus
CATAAAGAATGACAAGATCGATCCATTTAGGTGCAAATGGAGACACCTGGAGGATATACTAATAAGTGAAATCAATAGATCACAGATAGACAATATCCGGATCTTCTCTTTGGCATGAACACCTGTAGATGCAAATGAGTTCTAGAAAGTAGGACAGCTTTTATAGAGTGGAATATTTCTATAGGAAACTTGGTGTGGGTATGTGATGAGGGGAAGGAATAAATATTATACAGAAAGAAAATAAAAGCATATACAAAGGGGGGAGGAGGGGGAGTGGGTAGGGATATGGGTAAAAATGAGAATTAACTTGTGGCATATACTGGTACAAATTTCCCAATGTTATATGTGATTTTGAGATGTATATAAATTGTACCAATAAAGAATTCAATTAAAAAAGAAAGAAATTCAATAACACTCTCCTGATCAACCAATGAGTCACAACCAAAATTAAAGAAGAAATTAAATAGTTTTCATAATCAAATTATAATGCCAGTACAATATATAGGAATCTATGGGACACAATGAAAGTAGTGCTACAAGGGGAATTAATAGCAGTGAACACCCTAAGAAAATATATAATGAGCTCAAATAAACAATGTTATGTTTAACTTGAATCACCTAGAAAAAGAATAAGATAAACCCAAAGCTCATACAAAGGAGGAAAATATAAAGATCAGAGCAGAAATTAAGGCCATGGAGGCTAAGTGAGAGATACAAAGAAAAATCAATTAATTGAAATGTTGGATCTTTGAAAGAATAAACACAATTAATAAGCCCTTAGCCAACCTTATCAACAAAAGGGACAAAAAGGTCCAAATTCAAGCAACTAGGAATGAAAAGTCCACAACTACTTCAAAAGCCTGTACTCCATTAAGAGGGAAAACAATGAAGAAGTGGACAGATTATTAGACACACATGAATTTCCTAAGGTGAACCAGAAGATATGAATATTCCGATTAACCCAATACCAATGAGTGAGATTGAAAATCTAATAAAAACCTACCAACAAAAAAAGTGCTGGCACTGCTCAATTTTACAATTATAAGGAAGAACTAATGCCACTAGTTGTCAAACTCTGTAATGAAATCTAAAGGGATGCAAGACTCCCAAATTGATTTCTCACAGAAGCTATTACTTTGAATCCAAAAGCAGACCCAACCAAAAAACAGAACTACATGCCAATCTCTTTAGTGAATATTGACCCCAAAATCCTCAATAAGATCCTGGAAAACCAAATACAGACAATCATCAAGAATATCATACATCTGGAGCTGGTGATGCAGTTCATTGGTTCTTGCACCTTCCTTGCAAGCACAAGGTCCTGAGTTTGATCCCTGGTAACCACATACCACAGTGTCAGGTATGGTGACTCATGCTCACAAGCAGTCAGTATCACATACCACAATGTCAGGTGTGGTTGCTCATGCCTTTAATCCAGTACTTGGGAGGCAGATGCAGGGGGATTGCTATGACTTCAAGCCTTGCCTGGGCTACATAGTAAGCTCAGAGCCAACCTGAACAACAAAGCAAAACCCTCTCTCAAAAGGGAAGAAGAAGAAAAGAAGGAGAAGAAAGAAGAGAAAAGAAGAAGGAGGAGGAAGAGGAGGAGGAGGAAGGTGAAGAGGAGGAGGAAGAGGAAGAAGAAGGAAAAGGAGAAGGAGAAAGAAGAAGAGGAAGAGAAAGAAGAGGAAGAAGAAGAGGAGGAGGAGGAAGAGTATCAAACCCCTGGAAAAAGATGAACTCAAGGAATGCAAGGATGGTTCAACATATGTAAATCAATAAATATAATACACTATATTAACAGAATAAAAGGACAAAAACAATATGGTCATCTCAATAAGTGGATAAAAAGCATTCAACAAAAGCCAACACACATTTCTGACTAAGAAACTACAGAAAACTAGAATAGATCATCTTTATCTCAACCAGATAAGAGCTATTTATGAAAAACCCACAGAAACCATCATACTAAATGGTCAAAAGTTAAAATCGTTCATGCTAAGGAGCAAGACAAGTATGTCCATTATCAACATTCCAGTTCAGTATATTTCTGGATACATTACCCATAGCTCTTAGACAAGATAAAGAAATAAAAGGAATAAAGACAGGAAAGAAAGAAGTTAAACTTTCATTATTTGCTGATGACAAGATATGCTATATAAAAGATCCCAAATGTTCAGCCAGAAGATTGCTTCACATAATTGCCAGATTCAGTACAGGAGCTGGGTACAAGGTCAAAACTCAAAAATAGCCTTCCTTTGCACAAATAATAGACTCACTGTGAGAAAACAGAGAAAAATTTTTCTTTCAACATTGTATCAAAAAGAGTGAAATATCCAGGTGTCAGTCAAAGGGGATGAAAGACCTCTTGTTTGAAAACTATAGCCCTCTGAAGTAGGAGATTGAAAAAGATAACATAGAATGGAAAGACCCCCCCCCTTGTTTCTGGGTAGGAAGAACAAATATTGTCAAAATAGCCATATTCCAAACATTGCTATATAGATTTAATGCAATTCCAATTGAGATCCCAAGGACATATTTCACAGATCTAGAGAAAACAAATAAAAAAGAAATCTGGAATCATAAGAGACCTGGAATAGCAAAAACAATTGGGGCAACAATGACATTACAAGGAGTACCACAATCCCCAACTTGAAACAATATTACAAAGCCACTTTGAAAAAAAGTGCGATACTGGCAAAGAAACACACCTGAGAACTAAGAGAATTGACTAGATAGTGCAGAAACAACTCTATACATACTAAGCCACCTCATATTTGACAAAAGAGCCAAGCACCCTCAATGGTGGAGACATAGACTCTTTAATAAATGGTACTGGAAAAAATTAGTTTCAACATGCCATAGGTTAAAATTTAAATCTTTCACCATGTACTGAACAAATCAAAATTTATTAAATATCTAAATATTGAAACAGAAACAATAACCTGAAAGAAGCAATAGTGCTAAAAAGATAGGTTAGGTAGAACTCTCTGAGATATTTGCATAGGGAAAGACTATGAAAACAAAACCTCAGTAGCACAGGTGCTAGCCGAAAGAATGAACAAGTAAAACTTCATCTTATGAAAAATTTTTCCACAGCAAGAAAAACCACCGAGTGAGAAGACAACATACAATGTGGAAAAAAATTCATTTGCATTCCTCAAACAAAGGTCTATTATCTACAAAATACAAAGAACTTTAAAAAGTCAAACCCCTAAATTTAAAGACCTAGTTCAGAAGTGGGCATTGGATAGGAATAGACATTTTTAAGATGAATAAGTAAAAACAGCAAAGAAACATATGAAAAGCTATTCAACATCACTGATCATTGGAGAGATGCAGATAAAAACACTGAGTTTCCATCTTACTACAGAAGAGTAGCTACTTTCAAGAAATCAACCAATAACAAATTCTGTTGTGGATGTGAAAGGAACCTTCTTCTACTATTGGTGGGAATGTAGACTAGTGCAACCACTGTGAAAATAAATTTGGAGATTCTAAAACTACTAGGATTAGATGTCCCATTTGACTCTGCTATTTCCAGGCGGGGTATATCCATGAAAGAATTAATTCATACCACAGTGACATATGTATAACCATGCTCATAGCAGCACACTCTAATAGCTAAATATTGGAAATAGTCCAAATGCTCATTAATTGGAAACTAGATAAAGAAGATGTGGAGTTCTTTTTAAATTTATAAAATGAAGTATTACTCAGCCATAAATAATAATAATTTAGAGACTTTTTACCTAAATGGATACACCCTAAAGCCAAAATCATAAAAGAAATTAAAAAGACAGTTAGATGATAGATAGATGATGATGATGATGATAGACAGACAGACAGACAGACAGACAGACAGACAGATAGATAGATAGATAGATGATATAGAGAGATAAATGATAGATGGTAGATAGATTATAGATCGATGGTAGATAGATAGATTAGATAGATAGATAGATAGATAGATAGAAAGATAGATAGATAGATAGATAGATAGATAGATAGATAGATAGATAGATAGATAGATAGATAGATAGACCGATTGATTGATAGACCATATTGTTTCTCTGGTGTGAGAAACTGAAAGTGTACATGATGTCCAAAATGTATGATAAGTACTGTGAAATAGAAAATGCTCAAAAGGTAACATTAATTAGTTGGGCGCAGAGAAAAAAAGGAAAAGCAAAAAAAATTGATGGTAAAAAGGAAAAAATGGAAACATATCTTATGTATATAGGGGGTTGGGGTTGAATGAAAGTCAGGGAGAAGGGATAAAATAAGAATCAAGATAAAGAATGATGAGATTAAATCATTTATACTGAAATGGACGTACCTTCAGGACATACTCTTAAATGAAATAAATAGGTCACAAATGTGCAAATATTGTATATTTTCCCTGATATGAGAAACTGAAGTTATAAATGTGTTCTAGAATGCATGATTAATATTGTGAAATAGTAAATATTCAAAGGGTAGTGGGGCTTAAGAGTAAATAATGAAGAAAGGAAAAAAAATTAATGTTAAAAAAGGAAACAACGCTTGTGTATATATGGGTGGGGGAGGTAGGGTGGATAAGAGAGGGGGGAAAATGAGAATTAAGTTGTGTCATATTCTGGTACAATTTCTCAATGTGGAGTGTAATTGTGATGTGCATATATAATGTACCAATAAAGTGTACCAACAAAAAATAAAAGATATGTACGCTGACCTCTTGTCCTGTTGGGAACAATCCTGTTTGGGAGAAGTAATTGGAGGCCAAAACTGACCAGGACTTCTTTCAGACAGACTTTGGGCTTAACTATGTTGTGAACAATCTTGTTTAGGGCAAATAATTGGAAGGTCAAAATTGAACAGTCATTCCTGCCTGCCTACAACTTTGGACTCAATTTACCTTCACCTCTAGTAGCAACAAGGACTTTGGTGGTCCCACATGCTGTGATGCTTCAGGCTGGAAGTACTCCATTGCCAGTATCTGCCTGCCCCTCTCAGTCTTTGTTACACTTTGTCCTAGATGTACTGAATAAAAACTGTGGCAGGTTGGGACCTAGAGTATTTTGCCACCAAGAGTAGCATGAATCAGGTCCAAGCACAGCTTCTCTAAGCTTTATTTCTACCTACTTATTATTTTGCTATGTGCCATGGACACACAGGAGACTAGAACCTAATGCAAAGGTTCTAGTTACATTCCCTTCCCATTTCTTAATTTGGCACCTGATGTGGATTTAAATTGTATCTAGTGGTGAATTCGCCTGTGCAACAAACTCAAAGTAAAATGGATAGCACATGGATCTCACAGGATCATTCCAAAGGTGGAAAATGGATACCGGTAATGTGTGTCCAGCTGGGAGTAATCATCTACCTTTGCTGAGTTGAAAATATGGGTCAATCTCTGAAATCAGATCAGTGTAACTTTGTCAAATTGCTTAAGTTATTCTTTTTGTTTTGTTTTGTTTTGTTTTGTTTTTTGTTTTGAGACAGGGTCTCGCTTTGTAGTTCAGACTGGCTCTGAGCTCACTAAGTAGCCCAGGCAAGCCTCGAACTCAGCAATCTGCCTGGCTCTGCCTCCCGAGTGCTGGAATTACAGGCGTGAGCCACCACGCCTGGCTGCTTAAGTTATTCTTAAAGCAAGCAGCATATGTAGTAAAAGGAAAGATGTGGTAAAATTGCTACAAGACATAGAAATATACATTTCATATTTTCCCAAGGAGGGGACACTTAGTAGCATGGGAACATGTGGGAACCATTCTTCCTAAAGCCAGGAAAAGAGGGGATTGTCTTTCCCCTCAAATGTTAACCACATGGGCTACTCTGTATTCAAACTAAGTCAGTTCAGGAGACTTGGCTACCCCCCCCCCACTTGGCCCTCTGGTCATATTTCCCTGTGTTCACCTTCTTCATCCATTTGCTTTTATCTTGGCAGCTTCAGCCCTATCTGAGTAGAACCTTAAATCACTAGTCCCACAGGTTCCTCAGGTGCCATGCAAAGATCTTGTTAACCCCCTCTTAATGCCTGCTCTGAGGTCTATTTTCTATGGCTGAATCCTACAAAAGCCAGTTACAGCAGAAAAGACAGTTCAATAACCTTTGTGCTTTCCTATTTCACTTCTGCCTGACCAACCAGGGGTGGAGATGTGCATTCACAACTCCTTTGCTTTTAGCATTCTAAAAGAGCTCAAGCAGAGCATGCTGTCTAATTGTGTCCAAAGCCCCTATATGGTGGGTTTGTTAGACGGTATACTTCAGATTTATTCTCTGGTTCCACATGATGTTTTTCATCTTGAAAAATGTGGCTGTCCCTTGCCTAATATCTCCATTTTGAGGTGGAACCACGTTTCTTAATTAGGGAGCAGGCTCACAAGAATTCTCAAGGAGATGCTCAGGTCAGAGAGATTACCTTTGTGATGCTATCTGGTACTGGTAAATTTTTAGATTTACAAAGGCAAACTGAAATGCCCAGTGTTACTCGTGCAGAGGGCTTGGGCCTCTGTGCCAGGTGACAGTACACCAAAGCAATCTTTTACTCAAATCATACAAAGGCCAATGGAAACTTTCACACAGTGTGTAGGCCAATTGCAACAAGTAATTAGGAGACAGATATCTAATTCCCAGGCAGCAGACATTCTGATTTTACAACTAGCCTATGAGAATGCTAATCTGGATTGTAAACAAGTGATAAATCCTACATGTTCTTCTAATAATCTTGGAGCATATATTAAAGCATGTCAAAACATTGGGGCTCATTCATACAATGCAACCCTGATGGTTCAAGCCATCTCCCAATATTTAGGTGGTGCACATAATGCCTTAAAGTGTTTTAATTGTATAAAAATTGAACATCTCAGAAAAAAATGTAAAATCAAAGCAATTTTACAAGTTGATATGAAACCAAGTCTGGCATCCAAAGAATGTAAGTAGCCATCTAGCCCTTGCCCTTGCTACAAAAAAGAGGTTCACTAGAGTAAGTCTTGTCATTCCAAATATGGCACATTATTGCCATGGAAACAGAAATAGCACCCTTCCCTGTGCTTGAGAAACAATAAGGGATCAGGGCCAGGGGACTCCAGCTCCTCTGAGCCAGCTGTACCCAGTTTAGACCCATGCATAAATATGAAACAGATGGTGTGAATGTCCAGAAGAATATTTCTTCCCTCATTGGGGAACACAATAGCATAGTATTAGATCTTTCTGCTGCTCAGAGAGTTCACCTGCTGGGAGATGAAACCCTTGTATCTGTCCCAACAGGAATTTATGAACCCCTCCCACCTGGGATAATTGGTTTGATAGTTGGAAAACTCTAATTTTGAAAGGCATTGCTATTATTTCTGCTGTTATTGATTCTGAATGCAATTCTAAATTGTGTGTTCCTGTTAGTTCCACAGGACTTCAGGTAATTGAACAAGGAGATTATATTGCATAATTATTGCTCTTGCCTATCCCAAAGTAAATAATGTTAGTCTTAAAAATTCTCAAGTATCTTCAGCCAAAAAAAAATATCAAAAAGAGGTTTACTTACCCAAGATATTTCCAAAACCTGACCCACAGGCAAAATTAAAACTACATGACAAGTTCTTTACAGATTTAATAGGACAATGCTATGCAAACCAAATTTTTTCCATGAAATGGCTATTATGTACAATGGCCCATCATAAGTTAATAAATTTATCCAAAATTTCTTTCTTCTTTGGCATGTTAAGCATAATACTAGTATTACATATAATCCACAATGGCAAGTCATAGTAAAAAGAGCCCACGCCACTCTCAAACATCACTTGCCTAAACAATCATCAGGAGCAAGTTGGATACCTCCACAAGCCCATTCAGATCTGGCTACTTTTGTACTTAACTTTTTAAATCCTGCAGCAGGTTTCACATAACTGCCTGCTGTGCTTTATTGGCCTACAGATGCCATGGCTAAGACCCAGAAACTACAGGTCCTTTGGAAAGATGTCCAAACAGTAAGTGGAGGGTCCCACTGTTTTGATAACTTAGGGGAGAGGTTTCACTTGTGTGTTGACAGATACCAGTGAAGCCTTGTGACTGCCCTCTCAGAAAGTATGATCATGGGTCACACTGATGGAACCACCAATATCTCTGCGAACAGATGACAGCTCCCCTGCTGAGAATGATGGGCCAGCACCTGAATGACCCACCTCAACTGTGATGACGAACAGTTCCATTGCAGGACCAAAACCAAGACCAAAACACCACCTCCAAAGGGAGAATAAGCATAGATTCATATATTTAAACTTTGGAAGTAACTTAACAATATGCCTTACAGATGTGAAGCACTTTGCATTCCTCCTGATTATAATCATAAGATACCTCTGTTAATTTACCTACAGAATGTCTTTTACAAGTCTTAATTACAATTAGAAGCCTAAACATTATACAACAGGTATTATAGTTCAGTTTGGCCAAATATATTTGAGTGCACTCCAATTTTATTGATTGTCTTACATATCTTTCTGTTTATCTGTCTGTCCAATTGTACAACTTGTCTAATTGTTTTGTTTGAACTCAAAATATTTTTTCTTTTTCTTTTAATCTTTAAAAATTGTTTTCCTAAAAGTTATGCACCCATAATTAAGTTGACTTTCAGATAAATGTTATTAAAGGCATTCATTTCTTTCTACAAGTTGCTAATGTTGCTCAAATTTATGTTATAAAAGTGCCGTGTTTTCTCTAGATTGCAATAATACAAGTGGGTATTATCAGCTCCAGACAGTATATTTATTGCCACAATCTGGTTTTACAAATTATAAAAACAAAATTTCTTTTCTTTTGAATAAAAACTCTTTACATTGGGGAGAATGCCAAATGGGACTCCTCTTGGTGAACAGAGGAGCAGCTGCACAGAACATAAATATTCTGGTTTTTGTTCACTACTGAGACCATCAATACTGTCCCAAGCTTATGGGAAATTCACCCCAACATATATTGTCTCAATGTCATAGCCAATTGGTTTCACTGGTCACATGAAAGGTTTAAGCTCTAAAACCGTTGTTGTAAAATATTTATATTGGTAAAATACTGAAAATTTTATGATGCATTTACACGGTCATTTAAAATTATTCATTTTTTTTAAAAAAAGGGGTGAGGTGTTCGTACAAAGATATACCAAACTGCATTGAAGGATACAAGGTTTAATATAGTTGTGATGCTTGATATTGCTACTTTACTGGTGTATAAGATGTATTTATGCTCCATATTTGTACAGGTCTTCAAATATTGTGTATGGTAATCATCTTTTCATTTGGACATTTGTCTTACATTTTGGGGGCAGTAAGTATGTCTAAAACTGGTTACATTATAGTAGAGGTACATTTAAGTACATCACGAGTATAGTGTCACAATTGTCATGCTAAAACATTATATATAGTTCTTTAGTTAAGGCCCTTTTCTATCAACATTGGAAGTGACTCAACCAGTAAAACGACCATGATTAGCAACTGTAATAGCCTCCTATGATTTTATTCCTAAATGTTTTATATGCAGGTAGATTTAATAGTTGCGTTTAGTACTCCAATTGCATATGCTGTGTTATTGACCTTCCCTCCTGGGTGTTTAACAACTAAAGTTCAAGAGACCAGAACTAAAATGGTAACTGGGCTAAGAAGGCAACTAATATTTTGACCCTGGCTCTCCAAGTTCAACTACAACTACTGAAGATCCAGGACATGAGGGAACCTTCTCCAAGAGATGCTATGATTCTATAAAAGTGTGTCAAAGGAATATCACCTGGAGAATAAAAAGAAAAAAATCTTCCATGCTTTTTTGAAAAGCAATATGGCCAAGCAAGGCCATGATATATCCTAATGACTGACACAAACAGAAGAGCTGGGAGACTCTGCATGGTTCCAAGATACTGCCTGAGGACACTTGCTTGATATTGTTAGATAGTAAAAGATTAACTTTATTTAATATAGGTCTCATTATAACTTGTTCTTAAACATCCAGTAGAAAAGTATGAAAAAAAATTGTTGCCAGGCGTGGTGTCTCATGCCTGTAATCCCAGCACTTGGGAGGAAGAGACAGGAGGGTTGCTGAGTTTGAGGCTTTCCTGGGCTGCATAGTGAGCTCAAAGCTAGCCTGAACTACAAAGCGAGACCCTGTCTCCAAAAAAAATTTTTGCCGGGCATGGTGGCTCACGCCTGTAATCCCAGCACTCAGGAGGCAGAGTTAGGAGGATTGCTGAGTTCAAGTCTTGCCTGGACTACATAATTAGCTCAGAGCCAGCCTGAACTACAAAGTGAGACCCTGTCTCAAAAACAAAACAAAACAAAACAAATAAAAAAAATTGTTTTTACTTGCCTATTACTATTGACTGCCATATCCTAAGTAATCATACATACAATACCAACTAAGATGCTATACATTTTTGTTTTACTAATATCTGCCAAAATACTTTACAAACAGGTTTTAGTGTTAATTTACAACATAGTTTTCATTTAAGGCCTATTAAATCAGCTCCCTAGAAGGGGCCCCTGCCTGCGCTCTTCTCTACATCAACCTTTCTCAGCTCCAAGAAGTTCAATGATACCTGTACCCTTTCTCCCCTAACTACAGTTAGAGATAGCCCTTCATATAAGAACTTTATAGACAGTCAAACATACTAGGGGTTCTGACATAGGGACAAGCCATTGTTGGGTGTGCTTACTTTTCCCTAACAATATATTTACATAAAATAAAAAGAAAGGGAGATATATTAGGAACAGTTCTGTTTGGGAGAAATAATTGGAAGATCAAAATAGACCAGGCCTTACTGCAGACAGACTTTGGACTTAAGTATGTGACAAACAATTCTGTTTGCAATAAATAACTGGAAGGTCAAAAATTGAACAGTCTTTCCTGCCTGCCTACAACTTTGGACTAAACACATGTTCACCTCTGGTAACAGGAAGGACTCTGGCTGTCCCACATGCTATGATGCTTCAAGGTAGGAGTAATCCATTGTCCGTGTCTTCCCTGCCCTCTGAGTCTCTGTTACATTTTGTTACTCTGGAGGTGCTGAATAAATGTTGTGGCAGGTTGGGGCCTAGAGTCTTTTGATACCCAGAATAGAATGAATCAGGTCCAAACACAACTTCTCTAAGCCTCATTTCTAGCTAATTATTATTTTGCTGTGTGCCATGGACTCACAGGAGATTAGAACCTAATTCTAAGATTCTAGTTACATTCCCTTCCCTTTTTTCCTATTTTGTACAACCATTGCAGGAAGAGGACCTTGCAGAAATTCCATCTACTCTGCCCACACTGAATAAGGGCGGCTCCCGTTTGCAGGAATGGCCTTTCTTCCTCATAGTGCTTGACCCTGAGCTCCTAACCAACAAGAATGAAAGAAAGAGCCCAAGAACCTCTGTCTTCTTTTCTGCCACAATGAGGCTTAGGCTGTGACGTACCATGAAATTGACACCTAAGGAAGAGTCATCATTTAACTGTTTGTGCACACTGAATAAGTGAGGCACCAATTCTGGGATTTAGGCATAGGCCTTCAGTGCACAACTTCCCTGTCTCCCACAATGAAAAAGCACTCACTGGAAAAGTTAAGAAATCCTATTGACTACAGCCATTGGTGAGCCTGTGAAGTCAGTCCCACCTACAGGACCCTGGTGTGTATTGCTGAGTTCAAGCCTGCAGGAGTTCATGGAGCTCAACTCAGGTATTACATTCAGAAACTAGACAGGGAATGATGTCAGTCTCCCTGTGACAAGACAACTACGATTTGCACACTAGTGCCCTTATGATCTACAGGAGCCAGCATATAGATCCATGCTGTAAAGGGCCCTTTTGGTAGTGTTTTTCTGTTTGCTTTTTTGTTGATGTTGTTCTTTTTCTTTCCTTTTGTTTTCCTTTACTTCTCTACCATTCTTCATTTCTCTACTCCCTTGTTGCTGAGTCTATCCAATTTTGGGTCTTTTCTTCCCTCAACTGTTTTTATATTTACATGAAATTGAAACTGAATAGCAAAAGAAATTGCAAGATCCTCAAAAACACATGGAAGTTGAACAAATCTCTCCTGAGAAACCACTGGGTCACAGAAGAAGTTAAACTGTTTCAACAATTAAATGAGAATGGCAATATAACATACAGGAATCTATGGTACATAAGGAAAGCAGTTCAACAAAGAAAATTCATAGCAATAAATGCCCATATAAGGAAAAGGGTAAGCTTAAATAAGAAACCAAATGTGAAACATCAAACTGCTAGAAAAAGAAAAGCAAGATAAATCCAAAGCTTATACAAAGGAGAAAATTAAAAGTATTAGAGCAGCTGGGTGTGGTGGCTCATGCCTGTCATCCCAGCACTCGGGAGGTAGAGGCAGGAGGATTGCTGAGTTTGAGGCTTGCCTGGGCTACATAGTGAGCTCAGGGCCAGCCTGAACTACAAAGCAAGACCCTTACTCAAAAAAAATAATTATTAGAGCAGACATTAATGCCATGGAGACTAAGAGACTGATACAAAAAAAATCAGTTAATGAAAAAGTTGGATTTTAGAAAGAATAAATTAAAAATGACAATACCTTAGACAACCTTATTGAAAAAAAAGGTAGGAAAAGAGTCAAAACCATGCAATCAGGAATTAAAAGGGGGAAATCACCACAGACCTAGCAGAAATTCAGATAATAAATACTTAGTTTGATAACCTGTACTCCAATAAGAGGCAATACACAAAAGAAATGTCAGGAGTTCTAGACATATAAGAACTTCCAAAGGTTAGATGATGATAGATAGATGATAGATGATAGATGGCCAATAGATAGATAGTTGGATGATAGACAGATAGATAGATGATAGATAGATAGATACTAAACAACACAATATCAATATTTGAAATTGAAAATGTAATTAAAAATCTAATGACAAAGAACATTATAGGTCCTGATGACTTTACTACTGAATTCCAAAGACTTTCAGAGAAGACATTGTGCTGCTCCATCTCAAATTCTTTAATGAAATTGAAAGGTAAGCAATACTATCAAACTCAAACTTTACACTGACTCCAAAAACAGAGAAAGACCCAACCAAAGAAGACTATAGACCAATCTCCCTAATGAACATTGATACAACCCCCCCATTAAGATATTGGCATAAATCTCCTCCACAAGATACAGAGGATCATCAAGAAGATCATACATTCTGACCAAGTTAGATTCATCCCAAGGAAGCAAGGGTGGTTCAACATACATAAATTAATAAATGTAATACACTACATTAACAGATTCAATGGCCAAAACCAAATGGACATCTCATTAGATGCATGTGATAAAACACAACACACAACATGCATTTGATAAAACCCAACAAACATTCATGATTAAAACACTACAGAAAATTGGAATTGATGATCTTTATCTTGTTGTGATAAAAGCTTTTTATGAGAAACTAATACCCAGCAGCATACTAAATGATCAAAAATGAAACCTTTCATGCTAAAATCAGGAACAAGACAGAGATGTCTACTATCACCTCTCCTGTTCAGTATAATTTAGAGACATAAGTCACAACAATTAGACAAGAGAAAGAACTAAGCTGAATAAAGACAGGTAAGGGAGAGATAACCTATCATTACTTGCTGATGACATGATACTCTATGAAAAAGATCCAAAAAACTCAGCCAAAATACTGGCAGACTTAATCACAAGATTTAGTAGTGTAGCTGGATACAAGGTCAAGACTCAAAAGCCTCTGAATATATGGACACACTTAAAGAGAAATCAGGGAATCTATTCCCTTTACAATAGCAACCAAAAAACATGAATTATCTAAGAAGCAATCTACAAAAGGAGGTGAAATATCTCTACTCTGAAAACTACAGCAATCCAAAAAGGGAGATAAAAGGGGATATCAGAAAATAGAAACACATCCCATGCTTGTGGATGGGAAGAACCAATATTGTCATAACTACCATACAGATTCAATGCAATCCCAATTAAAATCCCAATAGAATATTTCACAGATATAGAAAAAATAATCCAAAAATTCATGTGGAAGCACAAAAGACATGGAATAGCAAAAGTAATCCTAGGAAACAAGATCATGGCAGGGGGTATCACAGTCCTTTGACTTGAAACTGTGGTACAAAACCAGAGTGGTAAATACAGTATTGTACTGGCAAACAAACAGAAACAAAGACTACTGGAATAAACTAGAGGGTAGAGGGTCCACAAAGAACCCCAGATATACTAAGCCACCTCATCTTTGAAAAAAGGAGTAAAACACACTCAGTGGAGGAAAGATTACCTCTTCACCAAATGGTATTAAAAAACTGGGCTTCAACTTGCCAAAGCTTAAGGCTAGATCTTTCTCCCCACCTCTCTCTCTCCCCCCCCAAACACCAAACTAAAATAAATGTGGATTAGAGACCTAAATATTAAAGCAGAAACGCTAAAAGTATTGGAAAATAGATTAGGTAGAATTCTTTAAGACACTTATGTAAGAAAAGACTTGATGAACTAAACCACAGCAGCATGGGAGCTAGCAAAAATAATTAACAACTGGGATCTCATCTTAAAAGCTTCTGTCCAAAAAGAGAAGCCACCAGCAGAGTGAAAGACAACTGACAATCTGTGAAGATTTTACCAGTTGATTCTCAAAGGCCTACTATCTAGAGTGTACAAACAACTTCAAAAAATTAGACACCCCAGATTTAAAGACTCAATTAATAAAAGGGCATCTGACATGAACAGACATTTTTTCAGATAAAGTAAGGCAGCTAAGAAACTTAGGAAGAAATGTTCAACATCACTGGTCATTGGAGAGATACGAATGAAAACGATGAGATTCCATCTCACTCCACATAGCATGCTGCTATTGCAAAATCAACCAACAGCAAATTCTGACAAGGCTGTGAGGAGAAAGGAACGTTTTTCCACTTTTGGTGGGAATCTAGACTGGTGTAACCACTATGGATATCACTGTGGAGATTCTTTTAAAAAACTAGAACTTGAGATCCCATTTGGCCCTGCTTTTCCCTGCTAGGTATATATATGAAAGACATAAAAGAATCATACCACATTTACATATGTGCACCCATGCTTATAGTAGCTCAGTTTCTGATGCTAAATCTTGGAAACCACCCAAATGCCCATGAGCATGGAACTGAATAAAGAAGATGTGGGGATTTTTTAAATAAATGGAGTATTTATTACTCTGCCACAATGAATGATAAATTTCAATCATCTATTCTTTTTTTTTTTTTTTGAGACAGGGTCTCGCTTTGTAGTTCAGGCTGGCCCTGAGCTCACTATGTAGCCCAGGCAAGCCTCGAACTTAGGAATCCTCCTGTCTCTGCTTCCCAAGTGCTGGGATGACAGGCGTGAGTCACCACGCCCTGCACTGTGGTATGCAGTGCTGATTGCTGGTTGATTGTTGGTGGGCGTGAGTCACCACGCCCAGCATTATATGTGGTTACCGGGATTGATCTCAGGACTTTGCGCTTGTGAGGCAGGCACTGGAACCACTGAGCTAAATCTCCGGCCCTCAATCATTTATTCTTGAATGTAGCTTTAGGACATACTCCTATGTGAAATCAATAGGACACAAATGGTCAGGGATTTATCTCATTGGTTCCAGCACCTGCCTTGCAAGTGCAAGGTCTTGAGTTCAATCCCTGGTAACCACATGCCACAACGTGCATGTGGTGACTCACATCCACCAGCAATCAGTACCAAACACCACAGTGCCGGGCATGGTGGCTCATGCTTATAATCCCAGCGCTGGAGAGGCAGAGCCAGGAGGATTGCTGTGAGTTCAAGACTTGCCTCGGCTACATAGTGAGCTCAGAGCCAGCCTGAACTACTAAGAGTGATCCTGTATCACAAAAAAATACACAGATAAATAAATACCATCTCTTTTGTCTAGTATGAAAACCTGAAGGTGTAAGTGAATGCCAGAATGTATGATAGGTAATGTAAAATAAGAAGAGAACATGGAAAGGGAAAGTAAACAAGGGAGAAAAATGTGATACTGAAGAAAAAGGAAACAAAGTGTATGTATATATGGAATGAGGGTTGTAGAGAGGACAAGGTCAAGGGGAAAAATATGAACCAACATGTGTCATTTATAAGTGCAAATTCTCAATGATGAATCTGATTATAATATATGTATAAAATGTCCAATAAAGTCAATTTATATGGAATGTGTTCATAACATATTCCTAAACTGCACCAATATAAACTCAATTTATTTTTTTAAAGCCAGGTGTGGTGGCTCATGCCAGTAATCCTAGCACTCAGGAGGCGGAGGCAGGAGGATTGCTGAGTTCGAGGCTTGCCTGGGCTTCAGAGTGAGCTCAGGGCCAGCCTGAACTACAAAGCAAGACCCTGTCAAAAAAAAAAAAAAAGGCAAAGGCAAGTAAGGTTAGAGGACACAGGAAGATCATGTAAACTGCAAAAATGGTGAAGACAGGAAGAAAACAGCAAATGAAAGAATAAAAACAAGAACAGAACAAAGGTAACAGGACTACTAGAATCCATATTAATGCTAATATTAAAAAGAGCAATAAAAACAAAATAGGAAAGACAGAAACAAGAAATGAGAGAAATGAAACAGAAGATAAAGAAAATATATCTCATTAAAAATGTGTCTGAGGGCTGGGGGGTTAGCTCAGTGGTTCCGGCGACTGCTTCGCAAGCGCAAGGTCCTGAGTTCAATCCCCGGTAACCACATGCAATGCTGGGCGTGGAAACTCACGCCCACCAGCCATCAATGCCACATACCACAGTGCTGGGCATGGTGGCTCACGCCTGTAATCCCAGCACTTGGGAGGCAGAGGCAGGAGGATTGCTGAGTTTGAGGCTTACCTGGGCTACATAGTGAGCTCACAGCCAGCCAGAACTACAAAGCGAGACCCTGTCTCAAAAACAAAAACAAACAAACAAAAATTGTGTCTGAAAAAATAATAAAAAATGAAAAAAATTAAAATGCATCTCAATTGTGACTTATATCTAATGGGGGCAGAATACAGATCCAAGTTGATTAACTCAGTGAGATAATAGTTTACTAAATTCAGACATTATCTTCTACATACCCTCAAAATTTTTCCAAAGGCACCTAGGATTCATAAACAAATTCAAAGATATAGCAACATTAAAATATCAACAAAAATCGGTACTATTTCTAGATACCCCAATAAACTCTTTGAGAAATTAGGAAAACACTACCATTTAAAGTAACCTCAAGAAAAATTAACTGAGGAATTTAGTTTAGGAATTAACTAAGAGGGTGGAGGATGACCAAGAAGGTGAAGGAAAACTAACAAGACTCAGAAAGATGACATGCAAGAGGACATCAGAATATGAAAAGATATCCTTTTGACCCACATATATAATACAAATATAGTCCAAATGGATCTTCCTAAGAATATGACATACAGATTTAATGCAATCCCAATCAAAATAGCAACATTCCTCATAGAACTAGTGAAAAGAATACTAAAATTCATGTGGAATCAGAGGATATCCTGAAGTGAAATCTGAACAAAATCTTTTACTGCCACCCACTTTCAACAGTGACTAAACAGTGTCTTGCAAGAAAGTAAAGAGCCTTTCAACTTTTTGAGCAACCCCTGTGCTTTCCCTTATTTTCATTTCTCTTTAGCCCTTTTACCTTCCCCAGATAAGCCTAGATCTGTGCTATTGATACAGTAGACACTGACAATACAGCACTTGGAATCCCACTTTTCATCAGTGATATTTTTAAAGCAATACTTGATACAAAATTACTATGTTATAATACAATATGAAAGCAGATACTAATATATTTTGTTCATAGTTTTACATTATTACATATTAAGCAATATAGTGCCATTGTTTAAAATTCATACATATTCAAAAGTTTCACATGTTGCGAGCTTGGCATCCAAGGATTTTACATGAAGTGGTATAACATTGAAATAATGTAGCACAGTGTCCCTGTCCCATATTCAGGCATACTAGCTTACAAAAAATCTCAGTTCATTTACAGGTACATCCACCATAGCCTACCTATTGTGTTGTCATGTATATGGTGCCCTGACCAAAGATGGTGCTATGTTTGGTCTTTTTCTTAATTGAATTCTTTGTTGGTACATTTTATGTACAGCTCACAATCATGCACAACATTGGGGAATTTGTACCAGCATATGACACAAGTTAATTTTCATTTTTACTCACATCCCTACCCACCCACCCCCTATATACATGCTCTTTTATTTTCTTTTGGAATCATATTTATTCTTTCCTCTCATTATATTCCCACACCAAAATCCCTTTGGAAATTGCCTATTTTACATAAACTATTATACATTTTAGAACACATTTATAGGTGCTCATATCAAAGAAAGGATCAGGTATTTTCATATCTGTAATCTATTTATTTTACTTATTAGTGTGTCTCCCAGGGATGTTTGGTCTTTTGACCTCAAGAACACTGAGCTAAAAACAATTATTTTCTTCCATTCTCAGTGATTGTAAATTGCATAAATTGCAAACAGGAACTAATAAAATAAAATTACAACTATTTAAATTTGAATAATTAGTTTCTTTATAAAGTTCTTGGTATCAGGTTTTTCATAGCATAACTACTATAAAATGAGTTAACACAAAAATTGATACCTAGCAATGATAATATGTCTATAATTGCACCTGAAAAAACAGTAATTTTGAAATTAGAAGATGGCCAAAGTTTGAGAGAGCTTTAAAACTCAAAATCAGGCCACACATCCAGTTGTGGAAATAAATGAAGAGATAACTGAAACACTGTGGTTGGGAGGAAGTTGACAAAGGAGACTAAACCCTAAGTTTCCAGTCCCAAGCTCATTCACTTAAACATTTTTCTTCTCAGCTTCCAGTTTTCCCTTGGAACAAAATTATCTGGGATTTCAGATACCAGTGTGCTATGATGTAGGTTAAAGAGAAAACCAGTCTTGTAGAGTTTGAAGACAGGGAATAAAGGCAAGACTGATAACAGAGACAAACATCCAGCTAGGAAATGTTGAAATTGGAATAAAGCCATTGATGAGAATAAGTGTTGAAGGTTTTCCAACAACAGTGTTTCACTGGCAAAATTTTGGTTAAATATTAAGATTATACTTGTCTCCATTAAGTAGGTTGAAAATAGGAATATGGCTCAGGCTAGGAACACACTACAGGGTACAATTCTAGTTTCTGCCAATAAAAATCAAGAGTAATCTGCAATTTCCCTTAGAAAATATACATCAAATTAAAACTTAAAAGGCACACACTTGTGAGCCTCCTGTGATGACACATATCTTATGTTTTTCTACTGCAATCCTCCTATGACACAAACCTTGTAGATTATTAAACAATGTCCTGAACTGACCCCATGAAACTCAGAAAGTTCAAACTATAATCAATTGACTCTACACAGGTTAAGAATGTAATATCAGCTCACCCCAGGATCAGACTTTCTTGTTCTAAAAAGACACTTAACTGCATAGTCAGAAATTATATCTGCCAAAGAAGGAACCCTGTGGAAACTCATTGAATTATAATCAGTTCACAGGCATTAAAATATCCAAAAAATTTAAATCAATGTAATTTAATGCTGGTGAAATTAGAAAAAGCAGAGCGAGAATTTTTCATGTGCTATACAGAAAAGAAGTATTGGTAGCTGTGTACCATCAAAGTAGTAGCCGTGTATACTCTGATTATTTTTAGATAGTGACTTGAAATCATATGAAATACATTTTAAAACTTTTGATAACAATAAATGTACACAAGACTCTAAAATCCTACTTGATTAAAACTTTTTCAGCTCATTTTTCATTCTTCAGTTGGGTATAAAGGCAAAAACATAAAATTACATAAGTAAATAGGAACAATATATAAAGATGTCATTTGGCATCAATAACATAACAAGATAGTGCAGAGCTACAAAGGAGTAGAGACTTTCTATGCAACTATCGTTAAATTGAATCAGTTTAAGATACATTTTAATTTAAGATGGGCCATGTAATCCTTATAACTACAGAAAGTAACAATAGAACATAGGAGAAAGACATTAAAGAAATCAAAATATGTGACTAAAAATTATCAAACAACCACAAATAAGACATTAAGCCAGTAAATGAGTTTTTATATTTATAATAATAAAATGGCAATAAGTCCTTTAATTGATAATTATAGTTCCTCCAAAAGCAATGAATATATTTCTTAATCAAAACATATATTGCATAGTGGGCCAAACAAAAACAACTATAGATTTCATCCAATGGCAAAAGTAAAGAATTGTTCTTGAAACTCCTAAAACCACAGGAAACCTACACAGCACACATATTCACAAAAGCAATTCTAACTTCAACTTCAACTTCCCAGCTGAGACTAAGGATCATGAAGCTGTAAGGTAATATAAGGTAAGTGGCCAATTTGAGAACACTGAGCTATTACCAGCTGACCAGTGATCCATGCTGCAAGAACCACAGTCCATGAAAATTTTAACTCCACTTACAGATTAGATCTGAAAGCAACTCCTACACCACAACATGCCCCAGAATCATTTGAGGCCAGAACTCACTGAAGGCTATAACTAGAAGGCATCTTGAGAGTGTTCCTACTATTAGAAACTAGTTCTACGCAGAGGTGGGAAGGTTCGGAGTGATCACAGTTACAATTACCAACCTAGTAGACAGTGGTACTACTGTATGAAAAAAAAAAAAAACACCTTATAGGAGAGTCTTGACTGAGAGCATTGTGAAAACAGAATCTCACCTGGAATTTTTAGTAGCAGCCACAAAGAAGAGAAACAGAAACAGAAATGTGTTTGAGGACAGTGTGTATAAAAGGGGGATGATTACAGAGTACTCAGACCTCTTGGCCACTTCTCCAGCATGGGACTTAGTGACCTAATTGCTCACTTCACTCCTTCTTCTCAGGGATTTATAGCTGCAGGGCAGCTTGGGCATTTGGCAAACCCCAAACACTCATCTGGGTTAAGAATAAGCCTATCTGGGACAGCCCACATGCACCAAAGTTCAGGTGCTAAAAGCTGTAGGCTGCAGTATAAGCAGAAACATGGCCATCATGTCAAAGTCCAAGGAACTTGAGAGAGACTGAGTGTTTATCCAGTATGACCCATAGACCCAAACAGAGGAGGTGGACGAGTGTGCACTTCTCCAGACTTTTTGAGCTGGATTTGGAGACAAGGGATCTAGCTGAAAATCAATTGCAATGCTCATAGAGGCGCACTCAAAAGTGCTTCCCAGGATGTATATCCATGATATTGATGGTTGTTTCTACTTTCCCAGCATAAAACAGTATGAGTGCCACAGACACTGGGATTCCATAAATGGTTTCACATAAATCTTTTAAAAAGCAGAACAGACCAACTTCTTGGTTTTGTTCTTTCACACTTTTTCCTCCATGGATCTTACCTTCAAGCACCTACAGCATTCTTATTATTTTTTTAAATTGAATTCTTTATTGGCACAATTTATATACATCTCACAATCACATATAACATTGGGCACTCTGTACCAGTATATGACACAAGTTAATTCTCATTTTTACCATATCCCTACCCACCCCCTTTATACATACTCTTTTATTTTCTTTCTGAATCATATTTATTCCTTCCCCTCATTACATTCCCACACCAAATTTTCTATGGAAATTTCCCACTGTATAAAAGCTGTCATACTTTCTAGAGCTCATTTGCATCTACAGGTGTTCATGTCAAAGAGAAGATCCAACATTTGCCTATCTGTGATCTATTGATTTCACTTATTAGTATATCTTCGAGGTGTCTCCATTTACACATAAATGGATCAATGTTGTCATTCTTTATGGCAGAATAATACTCCATTTTATTTTTTTTAAAAACCCACATCTTTTTTTTTTAATTGAATTCTTTATTGGTACAATTTATATACATCTCAAAATCACATACAACATCGGGAAATCTGTACCAGTATATGCCACAAGTTAATTCTCATTTTTACCCATATCCCTACCCACTCCCCCCTCCTCCCCCCTTTTTACATGCTCTTTTATTTTCTTTCTGTATCATATTTATTCCTTCCTCTCATCACATTCTCACACCAAGTCTCCTATAGAAATATTCCACTCTATAAAAGCTGTCCTACTTTCTAGAACTCATTTGCATCTACAGGTGTTCATGCCAAAGAGAAGATCCGGTAATTGCCTATCTGTGATCAATTGATTTCACTTATTAGTATATCCTCCAGATGTGCCATTTGCACCTAAATGGATCAATCTTGTCATTCTTTATGGCAGAGTAATACTCCATTTTGTAAAAAAAAGAGATCTTCTTTATCCACTCTTCAGTTGATGGACATTTGGGTTGTTTCCAAGATTGAGCTATCAGGAACTGAGCTGCTATGAACAAGGGTGTACATCTGTCATTCCAATGTGAGTTTTTAAGTTCTTTTGGGTATATTCCCAGCAGGGGTATAGCAGGGTCAAATGGGACCCCTAGTCCTAGTTTTCCAAGAAATCTCCACAAAGATCTCCACAATGGTTGCACAAGTCTGCAATCCCACCAACAGTGTAGAAGGGTTCCATTCTCCCCACAGCCACGCCAGCATTTATTGTTGGTTGACTTTGTGATCGCAGCCATTCTTTGTGGAGTGAGGTGGAATCTCAATGTTGTTTTCATTTGTATCTCTCGAATAACCAGAGATGTTGAACATTTCTTCATATGTTTCTTGGCTGCTTTGATTTCTGCCTCTGAGAAGTGTCTATTCATTTCAGTTGCCCATTTTTGAATTGGGTCTTTAAACTTGGGGAGGCTGATCTGTTTGAGTTCTTTATATATTGTCGATAATAGCCCTTTGTCTGATACACAGCTAGTAAAGATTTTTTCCCATGTTGTTGGTTGTCTTCTAGCAGTGCTAGCGAATTCTTTGGCTGTGCAGAAGCTTTTCAGTAGGATGAGATCCCATTTGTTGATTCTTTCTGCTAGTTCT
>PVIC010028882.1:0-22912 GCA_004025085.1 Thryonomys swinderianus
GGACGTGGTGGCTCACGTCTGTAATCCCAGCACTCAGGAGGCAGGGACAGGAGGATTGCTGAGTTCGTGGCGGCTTGCCTGGGCACCATAGTGAGCTCAGTGCCAGCCTGAACTACAAAGCGAGACCCTGTCTCAAAAAGCAAAAAAAAAAAAAAGGTAAATAAATAAATAAATATTTTAAAATTGATTTTATTGGTATATTTTATACATAAGGATCACCTTCAACATTGAATTTGTACTTGTATATGACACATCTTAATTTTCATTTTTCCCCTTTCCCCTGCCCTCCCTATAACCCCACCCCATATACATAAGCTTTGCTTCTTTCTTTAACCATCAAATTTTTTCCTTCCCTCTTTACTTTTCCCCTACTCCACCCTTTTCCCTTTTCCTTTTGAACATTTTCTTCCTATTTCACAATACATTTTGGAGCTCATTTACACCTTCAGTTTCTCATATTAGAGAAATGATATGGTATTGACACATGCATGTCCAATTTACTTATGAGTATGTCCACGAGGTACATCCATTTGAGTATGAATGACTCAAATTTATCATTCTTTATGACTGAGTAATATTCCACTTAATAGAAAAACCACATCTTCTTTATCCAGTCTCCAGTTGATGGGCATTGGGGCTGTTTCCAAGATTTAGCTATCACAAACTGAGCTGCTATAAACATGGGTGCACATATGTTGCTATGATATGAGTCCTCAAATTCTTTCATGTATATATGTAGCAGAGAATATGGGTTCTAATTCTGTAAGCCTTGCATAGGGCAGAAGTGTGGCTGTTATAACAAGCTCCAAGATGACAATTTAATTTCTCAAATTCATCATATAAATGTCTATGAAGATAAATACATAAAACATTTGCTGTATCATTGTTTCAAATAATTACAAGCCAGAGATATCTGTCAACAGAAGGATGAAATAACTGTGGTACAATCAGACAATGGAACACTACACAACACTTAAAATAAGTCTACATGTACCACCATAGACGAGTCTCATAATGTTGAGTAAAAGAAGAAAAAGAGAGGTGTTTGTATGCTATGCTGCCATTTACACTACTTTTGAAAGCATAAGCAATACTATGTGGACATATATGGTATAATAGAACAGTATACATGGAAATAATAAAAGTCAAGACTGTAGGTTTATCTGGAAAGGGAGAAAAGAGACTGATATTGGAGGCAGTTGCACAGTAGCCTTGGTTAAATCTGTTATGTTCTTTCTTTTCATGTAAGAATAAAATACAAAAACGTCTTAAGATTTGATGGTGCTGAACTCAGTGGTGATTATTGGATTATCCTTTATAACTGCCAATGTTATGCAACTTATAATTTATATACTACCAATACACTTATGTCCACAGGAGGATTATCCAAAGCAGCCAAAAAGTGGAAGCAACCCAGGCCCCCACTAGTGTATGAATGGACATACAAATTAGGGTATGTATGTAGAAAAGAATATCATCCAGCCTTCAGAAGGAAATGAAACCTGATACATAGCGCAGCATGGATGAAGCGTGAAAACATTACGCTAAGGTGAAGGAAGACAGACACAAGATGACAAATGCTGTACAACCTCAAACACATGGGTTCCCCGGACTTGTCAAATTCTGAGACAGGAAATGGAAGGGCAGATGCCAGGAGCTGGAGGAGGAAGGAGTACAGAGTCATTATTTAATGAGTACAGAGTGCCAGTTTGGGAGGGGTGAAAAAAATTCATCCATGATTGTACAATCAAGTGACTGTACCTAATGCCACCAAATTATACACAAATGGTGATAATAGTGATTTTTTTTTTTGAGACAGGGTCTCACTTTGTAGTTCAGGCTGGCCCTGAGCTCACTATGTAGCCCAGGCAAGCCTCGAACTCAGCAATCCTCCTGCCTCTGCCTCCCAAGTGCTGGGATTACAGGCATGAGCCACCACGCCCAGCTTGTGATAATAGTGAGTTTTATGAACATTGTAATTTAACTCTTACTTTAAAAGATCAGATGCTATATATACATATGTATGTCATATACCAGCATAGGATCATTAAATGATACTTTTTAAAATCCTAAAAGGAAATACCACAGAATCAGAAAGAATGAAACACACGTCTAGGTGCTGTATGTAATGTCTGGCATGGCACATTGGTGACCAAAAAGCTCAGTGCAGAGTGGTGTGGCTGGAAGGCCACCTTTCACAGACACAGGCCAAAACAGCTGGTAACTGTGATTGGCTCTGGGCAGGACAGGGGAACAGAGTTCAGGGGTGAGTTCAAGGCTTAACTACTCAAAAGTCAATTTTGTTTTTAAAGGGATCAGCCCTCTAAGTTATCCATAGTACTGAGGCAAGAGTGGAAGCAAAGAACCGGAATTCTGACCTAACACCCTCATTTGCGGGAGCTGAAGTTCAGAGATGACAGTACTGGGATCTTATCCAGCATGTACTATCAAAAACCTTAAAACTTAAAAAGTACCCCCTTCTGTAAAGCTAACCTACTGAAGCAGAAAATAGCAGATTCTTCCCAAAATATATTTGGGAAAATATAACACTTTACAGCTTCGTTTCCTTATTGTCAGCATGATTTGTTTTGCATCATTTGCTCCTGTACATAATTTTGTTTCTAATTTTCTCCAGAGTCAAGATTTGAGTCAAGATTTTTATAATTTTTTTTTTTTTGAGACAGGGTCTCGCTTTGTAGTTCAGGCTGGCCCTGAGCTCACTATGTAGCCCAGGCAAGCCTCAAACTTGGCAATCCTCCTGCCTTTGCCTCCCGAGTGCTGGAATTATAGGCTTGAGCCACCAAGCCCGGCATTTGTGGTATGTGGTACTGATTGCTGGTCGGCATGGCCACTATGGCCAGTATTGTTGTGTGTGGTTACCAGGGATCGAACCAGGGACCTTGTGCTTGCTAGGGAGGTGCTGGAACCACTGAGCTAAATCTCTGGCCCTATAATTCTTTTCTTTTTGTTTGGGGCTTTCCCTGACCTGAATTTTAATTCCATGTTTGTTTGTTTGTTTTTGTCTACATACAAATATATAAATAACAGACTTTCAAACAAAAAACAATTTTAAAGCATCACAAATGTATATTTATATATGCATATATATGTGTACAATTTTCGGTTCACCATTTCTTCCACTCTTGTACTATCGCACCTTAAAGCTGCAAAAAATAAAATCCTCAATATCTCTTAAGTACGTTTGTCTTTGCTCATTTACAGACAAAAACTGATTTTTGTTTTATTTACCAACAGAAACTCATATCTTTCACAAGATTTTTTTTTAACCAAAGAATCTGCTTCAAAAATTATTACACAGACAAGCTGCCAACTGCAAAGTTTGGAGAGTCCACAAGGTGGCACTAGATACCTTTGGTTTAATTCCATAACCTAGTAAACTCTAGAAAAGAGTTAAAGAGGTTCCTCTGGCATTAGCAGATTAAAAATTGAAACCAAAATGAAAAACATCTTGCTTCTGTCTGGAGGGACAGCTGCCAGGCAAAATGCATTTGTAACCCTAATTACACACTTAAAGATTTACCCAAAATGCCAAGGGTAAGTTATAACAACTACCTTATTTCTTCCAGGGGCAGATTTAACATCAGCTCCTTTGGATGTGTTTCATTAGTGATACTTGACCATTTCCGGACTCTCTCTCATATACATCCCACTTGCAGAGTGTGTATCGGTATGTATGTGTGTAGCAGACATACACAAGCACATTCACCATGGGCAGAAGGTATTTGGGTTTGTTTTACTTTTTTTGGTAATAGTTCATAGTCACATCTTTATTAAATAATATTCACATTTCACTGTAATACATTGTCTTCATCATTTTCTTAAGTTCCCACTTCAACGGCTTTTGAATATCCCACAAAGAAGAATAACCCTTGGTGGGGTTAGGCCTAAACTCAACTGGTAAAAGCCTTAAAACCTGTCACAAGATGCACTGCTGATCTCTTGACAATCTTGGATCAATTTATAAGACCTGGAAAAGTTCGCTGAAACCTTTTACATTCCAGGAGTTTTAAAGGCTAAAACCCAGGGCCTGATCTTGAATAGATTTCCGGGCAATGAATAAGCCTCAGAAATACCTGAAAAAAAGAAAGGCTGAATAATCTCTCATAGTTTAGGACTTTTTTAATACTCATTATCATAGCTTCCTTTTAAGCCAAAAATCTCTTGGAGATGATTTAATAATGTGCTGATGCTTTGAGTATTTCACAACACAAAAATTCAATGTGATCTATTCACTTCATTCAGAAACATTTTTTTTTGTGCAGACACAGAATTTTTCCCACGACACTGAGAGGATGTGCCTTGCATCCTGATTAAACAAGGCACAGCAGCCTTCTTACAGCCCATAATCTACTTTTTAAAATGAGCGTTTAAATGCAAAAGCACACTGCGAATCAATCCGAGTGCTCACAGGACCGCATGTCAATAATTCATGGCATATATAAATTTATTGTAAGAGTAATTTTCTATGACACATCTAAAAGATTAGTAAGTATATGCTTTTTAATATGTGTTTGTTTCCAGAAGCAGTGGTTGGGATCAAAGGTAAAGGGAAGGGAGGTATTAAAACAAAACTCACTACAACCCACGCCGACTGCAGGGCCGGGGAGAAGACGGTAGCTGGGTGGGTCCCACGCACGCCCGGCGTTTTCAGGGCTCTGTGTGCGCCCGACAGCGCAAGGCAGAGACGTGCGGACTATGAGTGGGGTTCGCATTCCTCCACAGTCAGCAGGGCGAGAAACACCTTTTCCCTCGTGCTTGATCCCCAACTCATAACAAAACCATTTTCAGACAAGACTCAGAAACTTTTATTAAATTGAACACAAAATGCCTGTTATAGTAACATCAAGCTTTTATCAGAAACCAGTATGTAAGTGAGGATACACAGCCAAAATGAGCCATCAACAGAAGCAGTAGAAATTCTAACTTTTAGATTTCTATATTCAATATGCTTAAGAAAACAAAACCAAAAGGGGCAATTTCAATTTCACAATTCACAGTTGATTGGTTTTAATCCCATTTGTCATTTCTACAGTCCCAGAACAAAAACAGGTTTCCAAGTAGTGACTGGCACATTGCTCCAATAGCATACAAAGATCTAAGACCCGTGTGTGACACTTAAAATTTCATGAAACCACCTCGATTTCATACAACTTAGGTTGGCATTTTTTAGCTGTATCTTTGCTAAGATACAGCTCTTGTGAAGTAGCAGAAGCGGTTTAAAAAGTTGCCATGCTATTCATGAAGGGTTCCCAAGTCACCCTTGGTTGCCCATGATTTTATTCGTAAGACAGTTAAATGCATTAAAATGCAACCTTTATGGGGAAAGCAAAATCAGTTTTACTTCTGGATTGTGAGCACATATCCCAGAGGACACGCGCCACCTAGCCGGTAAGTACGTGTACTGCTGTAAAGCAGAGCCTGACATAGTCTAGTAAAATAAGGCATTTCCCAGCACACACACCCACCCGCCCGTCACCATGCGGAGCGCCATGGTCAACAGAGGTACCTCAGAATGAACAGCAGACAATGCAGGACCAACATGAAATTCTTACAAAATGACACGCTGATTTACAAAACCACACGAAGGTACTCAGGTACTGAGAGAAGGCAAATCAACAGCCACTCCGAAGAGTTTTGTTCCCAAAAACGGCAGATTTGCAGTCCAGAAATAAACTACATATACTCTGTCCTCAGATAATATCACTCATTCTGAAACATGGAGTTACTTTTCCTTAAAAAAATATCATGTAGAGAATACACATATGACAGTGAGATAATAGAACATTTATATTCACTAGTGAGGGGGTCACTTAAGCACTTACACAGAGTCATGAATCATGAAGGCCATTTAAAGGTAAAAAGAAATCTGATAAACCCTGCATTATTAGTTGATATTAAACAGTACAGTGAAATTTTAGCAACTGCAATGGGCTTAAGTGCTATGGTCATGAGAATATTGTAAAATGTCTAAAAATAAACACCTAATTAGTAAAAATACATACCTTCCTTTTAAGGGTCCAAAAGGAAGCATTCAGTTATTTCAGAAACTAAGAACTACAACAAGCACAAGAAATATAAATCAGGAACATTCAAATTTCATTTCTAATTCAATTTTATCCACTGTATCTTCATGACCTGAAATAAGTAGTTTAAATTCTGCAGGTTTATCTACAAAAAGTGAACATAAAAATAAAGGCATATATCAAAAAATTCTAAACATTATTGGAATAAAGCTAAATATAGTTACTAAGGCTCACAATCTCAACTCATTGTACAGTACAATCATTTTAAATTTTGCTAATTACAGCTAGAGGAAGCATGGGTAATTACAAAGCTCAGGCAATTCAAATCAGATTCCTTTGATAAATTAATAATTTCAACTTTCTAAACTACTTAAACTGTTCTCAAGTTGTTTTACACAGCTATTACACATGGGTTTGACCCTTTCCTCCCCTCTACTTTCCCATAGAGCAGCTGACAACAATGACAAGAAGAAGAAAAGCAGCAGTTGGTGAAATGAGGTATAAGCTGATTTCATAAACCCCAATCTAGAATATACAGTTTTCTGAAGGAGCTGCATAGTTCAGTAAAATACCACTAGCAGAAGAGGGGTAAAGAGGAAACAATTCTTGAAATTAATGACAATTAAGCTTTTAAAATAACCAACTCTAGAAAACTTCAGTTTGAGAAAGGAGGTGTCTTTCTTCACTTTAAGTACACACAAGAAGAGAAACTGGAAGACAAGTCCACAGGAGAAAAGAGAACTATGTTCATTGGCTCAGGGTATCAATTTCCTACACTGCTTTCAAATGGATAGTAATATTTAAGTCAGTATTAAACCCTACCTAATGCACCTAGGGGAAGCGCTTTGTCTGCTCTTACACTGCAGTGCCATCCTGATGGACTGACAGACGAACAGAGGGTGGGACAGGTGGATACATGGAAGTGTAAGTGTGGTGAAATGCTGACACTGGAGTCTAGTGGCCTGTAAGTTGTAAAGGGTTTTCTACTTTGACATACGTTTAAATTTTTCATGAGACAATGTTAGTATTTCTTTAAGAAAATAAGGTTAGCCGTGTGTTTTAAAGATTCTAGCCACTCAGGCAATTTAGAATTTTAAATTAATTGAAGGGAAATTTTTGTTATAAAAACCTCAAGCTTACTTTGTAAAGATACCTCTTTTTAGGCAGATAAATTAACACAATTAATAATTATGCCAGCCAGGATCACAATATACTTTATTTGCAAATATGTCATTCTCTCCTCTCTAGAAAAGATGAGTTGGAAAGACACTGGAATAAAAAATTCATTCGACCTCAGTGTCAAGCTCCCTCAATACACCACTACCATTCACTAAATGTAAACGTAGCACATCAAGGTGACTACCGCCAGCCTGTGACACCTGGATTCATGTTCAGGATGTACATCTCCTGAACAATCAAGTTATATTCAATATCAAATTAAGACTACATTAAGAAAAAAATTCATAGAACAGAATTCATATAGACCTTTGCTACTCCGAACTCCTGTTTTATGAGCCATGATTAATAACGATAATACTGTCCTCTCCTCTGCGAAACACTAACACTTGCTAAAGGCACTCAGATTCTGGGCCTGACAGACACAGGGCCACACAGGACCATAAGCCAGTACTTTTTTTGGTATCTACCCAGAAAGGGAGTTTACAATGATTCCCCCATTCAAAATAGGAAGAAGACATCTCGCAACTATCAGTAGAAATCTCATGAGAAGCTATTTACACAGCTATCTGCCTGTTCAGCTACACGGATAGTAACAGCTCACAGTGGCAGGAGTTCCCCCACCAAAAAATCAAAAACAGCCATCCAATACTTTTTATTATACATGGAACACACAAACAGTAATCTGTCTGGTAAGGAAAACAAAACTGGTGGTAAAGTAAGATTTTTTTTTTAACACCTGTTCAAAACATTTGCCTCGCCTAATGAAGTGCTTCTCCATTTATTTCTAAAGAAACCAGTATGTTGTCTATTGTCTTAGCACAAGCCTCACCAATTCATAAGCGAATACTTCCAGCCTCAGTTCTGACAGGAGAGAACAAGGAATACATGTACACACCTCTATATGGATACGTATTTCTCCTTTCCTCTTGTTCTGCATGTAGCTCAGGACTGCACACATGCACACAGCTCCTCAGAACAGTTCTGTGCGGTGGGATGAAGGCCTGAAGCTTGCCAATAGCCTACTCGGCGACAGGGCCATGCTGCACTAAGCCCTGACTCTTCATTCTCACTCAGGGTTTCAAAAATCCTATGGTTTTCTCAGTTTGTCAATTAATTAGAAGGGAAAATAGAGTGCGGCAGGGGACTTTTTCAAAAGGAATGATAAAAAAAATTATTCACCTTACAGAATTCATTGCAGTGAAAGACAGCAGATAAATACACTAAACAACATGCACATATTTACGGTTGCAGGACATGAAACACAAAGACAAGACCCACAGAGTATTTTCTAGTCAGTGTAGAATCAGACTACAAGATACACTTCATTTTATAACTCAGCTTTAAAAAAAAACACCACTTTAAAGCCATATGCAATGCAATCTTCATTGAAACATGGAAATTTTCCTTTTTAACTTTTCACTCTTCATATCTTAGAAGAGTTTATAATTGTCTTCTAATATTGATTCTTTAATGGCAATGTATACAAATATTCATGGAGAAAAGACTCGATGCTATGCATTCTTACAAATGATTCCTGAAATCTACTTTTTTTTCACTAAGGTTTTTGTTTGTTTAGGGCTCTGCCCATCCTTGTATATAGCATATAAAAAGATGCATAACTTCTGATGAACACAGGCTGCAGATCCTAAAGCATGTTACAAAGCAGGGCTGGACATCACAAAGTGAAACCAAGAGAGGTCACATATCACTAACTCAGAGGCAGCAATAGCCTGCTAGAGGGAACAAACACTGTCTACACACAAGGCGCCAATACAAGCAGCTGTTCCACGCAGCAATGGCGACTTGTGTCATCCTCTGTCTCACCTGTGGAACAAGAGAATACTGCAATGTGACTAGCCCAAAACACAACCTACGACCATGGGAGATTTGGGGTGTTTTTCAGATGTACATGAAGGCTCTGTAAATGATCATGGAAGGTATTTATCAACTAGAATTCAGAAATTAAGAAATTGAACCACTGTAGGCAGTGTGGTACTAAAGTGTCTTATAAAACAAACACATCTTTCTTTGTTAGTGCAAAGAAATAGAGCAAGTAAGAAATAACACTATAAATCTAACTTCTTTCTTTAAAAGAAAATACGTTTATGCACTCATACCATCCATTAAGGGCACTGGGAAACTGGAAACCTGAATACACAAGGCCTGAAAAAACATCAAGCCCTTAAGTCCACTGCTTTCTGTACACATGCACCAAAACCATTACATGGAGAGGGCAGGGAAGCACATCCTTTAATTTCATTTCCAAGGGAAAAACTGAAAGTAGATGAATGCTGCTTTTACAAAATATAAATTCACAATTGCAATCTTTAATGTAATCTAGAATAAGGATTCAGTGAAATTCTCTCCAGGGAATCATATGGAATTTTAGGGGGAAGGGTATGTATATACACACCTATGGAGAGGAAATGAGATTTCTAAATATCATAAAACTAGCACTATATTAACATTTACCAAAAAATTACATTTAACAGCAACATTTTTGCCAACATACACAGACTCTACTATCAACTTCCTGATGAACCTGGTCTTTCAAAGGAAGCATGGATGACAAGCTACCTTCTGAACGGAAAGTAGAACGCAGTAAATAGATACAAATGGAGTGAATGAAACTCACACAGCACTCCACTGGTAATCTTGACATACACTGTGGCTTATTTTAAAGGCAAAGATAATTTTCTACTAGAAATAATGATATTGAAACTTGACCAGCTTTTTAAAAACTTCCTCTCCCTGTAAAACAGCAGTTAATGGTATTAGTGGGTTTTTTTCAGGACAGCCAACAAACTGACAGAACAGAGAACACTAAAATGTAAGAGCTGGTTTATCTAAAAATTTCTGCCAAAAGAAAATATCAAGAGATCTAACGTTATGGTTAAAACCATCATAAATTGTATGTTACACTATGATCGACAAGGACAAAATTCTAAACTGAAAGAGCAAACACCTCTTTATGTTGCCTATATCAGATAGAAAATATTCTTTTAAAAACCACACCCATCTTAAACTTGTATGTCCAAATCCATGACTTGGAAAACCCAAAGCACAGTTAGGGCATGAAACTAAGATTATCAGACAAGATGACTGAACGGAGAGGGTGGGGGAGAGGAGGAGTTGGCCCTCAAATGTGTGGAGGCTACAACTGGGAATGAAGTTTAGCTGTCTGGAAGGACACAAGCGCACTGAGAGGGTCTGAATCCAACAACACTTGCGTTTCAGTGGGGAGGGGCGTGACGCGGAGGACAGTGTCCTAGAGACCTTCACACAGACTATACCAAGAGACACTAATGATGATGCGCTGAGGTGACAATTCCAGTGAACCCTTGAGAAACTAATCTCACCTTTTATTGTGACCTGAAGAAAGAACTCAACGCTATTATTTTCTCTAGCAGTACATAAAACTAAAATAGCAAATGATGATAAAATTTTTACGTAGTTACATCTCTAAGTCAACCAGAACTTGGCCAAGATAAAATGTTATTTCTGATGAGATAGGTAGGTCACATGCTAGAAAGAGCTCAACACGGTTGGCCTGAAGAAGTGTTAGGACCTAAGAAGCACGCCTCCCTCCCCCCGCCCCCGAGTTTTGACATCTCATGGTACCACTGCAGGGTACACGTATTAACATCAAGCAGAGGAATGGACTCATATCAAAGGACCACGAAGCAGGGCAAGTAGACAGAAGGCAAACAGGCAGGACAAGCTGCTCTATCTGAATATGACAACCCTATACATAACCCAGGTTCTCCATCTCATTCCGGTACCGCTGTTCGGACACTTTGCTTTTGTGTTGCTTGCTCTCTAAGTGCTGCCGGAATTCCATCTCCTCACCAGCCCCAACATTACACATCGAGCAGTAAAACTGGCCACTTGGAGTAACACACATGGCTAGATCACGTGGAATCCTCTGCCGAGAGCGAGGGTTAAAGTAAGGACCTGTAAAGCCAGAGACAGAAGGATATAACACGCTCAGTGAAAGACCTTTGGACTAATTCTCACTGTCATTTGCAATTCTAAAGCAAATGACACAACTCACAGATTCTCAGCTTTAAATGAAGTCAAAGTTAGTGGGTTTTTTGAATTGTAAGTTTAGATAAAATGATTTGCAAACTATTGTCAGGAAGGTCACTATAGAGCCAAACCTAAACAACATGGCTCTGTCTTGAAAAAGTGAACACAATTTTAAAAATACTTGAATTTCCAAGCATTCTAGATTCTTGTAATTATGCTAAACCTTTAATCTAAAAATTCAATTTCTATAAATTACCCTAAGAAAACATTCAGAGTGTGTAGACAGAGAACTACCAGCAAGACATTCGCTTCAACAATGTTTACAAAAGCAAAATTTTAGTGGAACGAGAAACCCAAAAATATGACTTGAAAAGTATGGTAACAGATGCGATGGAAACTGTGGAGTGGGCTGGAAAAGCAGCGCATTGTGGTCACTTGCCCAGCATATGTGAGGTCCTGATTCTACCTCCAAAAGAAGAGGAAAGAACAAAAAGGAAAAACATCTATGAAGACAATAAATGTAATGTTACGGAAAACTTTTTTAATTCTGTTAAAATGCCATGCTATTAAGTATATCACAAACTATATATATATATATATATATATATATTTTTTTTTTTTTTTTTTAGCTCAGACTATCACTAAACTTGTGGTGATCCTCTTGCCTCGGTGTCCCCAAGTACTGTGACTACAAGTGTGTGATGCCATATCCAGCTTCCTATTTCCACTATAAAGGAGTAATGCTTATGAAAAGATTGGAAAGACACCTAGACATATGCACAACATTACTGGTAATTTTATTTTTTTCTTTGTACTGACTTACCTTGACTATTGTTTCATTAATTTTCTATCTTTTCTAGTATAATAAATATTTTCCTTTCAGAATACAATTTTCACTGCATCTTACAATTACTGGTAAGAGTTTCACTACTGTTTGGTTCTAAGAATTTTTATATTCTAGTAGGATTCTCCATTCAATTATGAATCATTTAGAAATGTTCTAAAATTTTCCAAACATATGAAAATGTGGTTTGTTTTTATCTTATCATTGATATCTCATTTGACTATACTCTAACTAAAGAACTCTATCTAACATTATCACTTCAGTCAGATTTCTTTTACCCAGTCTGATAAGGTTGGTTTTTTTGGATGATACTTAAGTAATTATAATCTGTTAGATTTTTTTTGCTAATTATACTGATATACGTTTCCTACACCTCATTTTCTACTAGCCATCTCGCGTTTTCCTTAACTGTTCCGTATGCCTTACTGGTCACATAAATAACCTCTGCGGTCACAAGCACTCTCAGAGGCTGGGGTGGGGGAAGGGTGAGGGTCTCCTCCTATTAGCCCTCCTATAGATAAGAAAAAATGATTCCTCTATACAAGGGGTTCTGGATTGAATGTATATATTGGAACCACCATGTAAGCATTTTCAAAACATACTAAGGTCTGGGTCCTACTCCAAATTTACTGACTAAAAATTTCTACATAGTGGTTCAGGTATGCACATTTGATAAGAATACCTTAAAATACCTATGATTCACTACCCTGTTGGGCTGGGGATATAGCTCAGTTGTGGCATGCTGGCCTGGCAAGCGCAAAGCTCTGAGTTCAATCCTTAGTACCAAAAAAATAAAAATTAAAATTTAAACCACCATTCATTTTTATTTTCCTAGGAAAAGTGAACTGAACATGGTGCAAGTTTAAAGCATCAGCCCATTTTCACTAGGCATTTCCATTTTCCACCTGGAAAACAACAAAAGAAACATAAAGGAACTCTAATATGAGTAAAATATAGGTTTCTGCTTAAACCCAAAAGAAATAGGAGATTCAAGGGAGGGCAGGGGAATGGGAAAAAATAAGAATCAAGATATATCATATACAGGGAACAATTCTCAATGAGGAATGTGATCATAATATATTCCAAAAATATACCAATATATCAATTTATTAACAAAAAGAAACAGGAAAATGTTAGAATTTAGGGTATACATCCTCACATGGTTTTCTTTAACAGCAATCTTCCTTCTTCCTTGGGAAAATTTTTGAATGATAAAGGCTTTTCCAAAGAGAACTTTTCTGTTGTTTTCTAAAGACTTAACATTGCTATATTTGGACAATCTGGCATTGTGTGTCAAGCCAAGTATCACCTTTTTTGAGACAGGATCTCGCTTTGTAGTTCAGGCTGGCCTTCAGCACTATGTAGCCCAGGCAAGCCTCGAACTCCACAATCCTCCTGCCTCTGCCTCCCAAGTGCTGGGATTATAGGTGTGAGCCACCATGCCCGGCATTGTGTTATGCAGTTACCAGAGAATCAAACTCAGGACCTTGCACTTGCAAGGCAGAAGCCAGAACCACTGAGCTAAATCACGAGCCCCCAGGTGGAGTTATTGAAGCTGACAATTAGTAGATGCCACTGTACTTTTCTCATCTCTGCATCCTCATCTGAAAAGTACAATACTTACATGCTCCCTCTAACATCCCAACCTGATTTTGTGAGCCCCAGGGCATGTACTCCTTGAGTGTCCTCTATCAAACAGACTTTCATCACATTATGAAACAACATGGACTTTATTTATTTTTTAAAAATCATTTTCATTAAATTTTCTGTTCAGTCTAAAAAAAAAAATGTAATACACTAAGGAAGAAATAAATAAGACCTGAAATAAACACCAACATGGAAAACCACCAGACCATCAAAACAATGACTAACCCTGACTTCTCAGGTCTATCTGTTACTATTAAAGGAAATAAAGTAAGAGACCATTCACAGAATATATGTGCAAGTTTTCAAAGAATATGGAAATAATACAGGATACCTGAATTGTTCTGTACTGTATACATATTTCTCCTATTTGGCATCATCTTAAATTCATTCCCTTCTTTCCTGGCCCGCCGTTGACCCACCTCTGATGAGTCCCTGGAGAAAAGAAATTTTACAAGAGTGAGATTTCTAAACAAGGATTCCATTCAACTCTTTCTTTAAAGACAGCCTGTCTCATGTAACACACTGGTCTCAGAGAAAATGGCAATACCTACGAGAACGAGTTACTCTGAGCTTCAGCCAGCCGCAGCCTCTTGGCATGATTCTTGCCTTGATAGTGAGCCTGAGCCACAGCCGGGGAACTGAAGGAGGCATCACAGAGCTTACAGTAGTCATTCTCTGTGGCCAGGATCACTCGGCCTCCTGGCTTAAAGGAGCCCATCTGACATCAAAGACACAAGAGGAAGCAAGGTTGAAAAACTATGGAGTTTATCCCTTCCTTCTCCTCAAAGATCCTTCCAAGAACTGAAAACAGCCAAAGGATACAACCAGACCACAAATACTCAGCTTTATTAAAAAAAAAAAAAAAGAAAAGAAAAAAAAAGATATCAATAACTCTAGAAAAAAGAAAGGCTTGGAAACACTTAATTGTGTTCTTGCATTGTTATAATCACCTATGTCAATGTACCAAACTGTGAACAGCTTACTGCTATCTCCACTGAAGAAAATTTTAAGGTAGTTTAAAAATTCTAGCTCAGATTTGTACAAAAAAATAATAGGGAAATAAATAGATATGGCCTAACATCACATTTTCAGAACAAGTCAAGTCTGCTCAAAAACCATCAATAAGCATTTACTAAGTGCCAACTGTTTACTAAGTTTGCTGTCTAGTCTACAAGGAGGTGGTCAGATACTTTTTAAAGCCTCTGCCCTCATAAAGGCTATAAACTAGGTACAGATGTAATATAATCTGGAAAAAATAACTAGCAGTCTCAGACAACACATTAAAGGAAATTTAACAGTGCCTGGAAGATAGACTGGAAGCATTGGATTTTCTTGAGTTAACAAAAAGTTACAAAGTATGTTTTGGCTAGAGGAGACTCAGGAACAGTTGAAAACAGAGTTGTTTGACCTGGAAGAGAAGATTCTCTGGGTATAGGATCACTGCCTTCAAAAGTCACAAGGGCCTTGCTGGACAAGGCAGCACAGGCTGTTTTCCCAGAAAGGAGGGGCCAGCACAAACCTCCCTAACAGGGACCAATGACCAACTCTAGAGCAACTTTGGGAAACAGCAATGTGGAAACTACTCAGCTCAAAGGCCTCCAGGTGTTTTCTTGTCCTCTGATTCCATTTTAATATATTTCACTTTCCCCCAAAATTTATGAGAAGGAAGAACAGCTGGAATTGCTATTCATATAGTAAGTACTAAAACACTGACCTCCAGAAAGGTAAAATTATCCTATTGCAATTAGAAGACCCTAAGAAATTCTTGAAGAAAGTTATTTAGCCCTCCTGAGCTTCTAATAAAACTCCAGTGAGGCTCCTCATGCTGGCTCAGATCACACTTTGAATAACAAACCTGATTCCTCCCAGTTGTTGTAAGCATTAAATGAAGGGCCCAAGTCTAGAAAGAGACACTTGCTTTGCATCCAGAATTTAAAGGAACACCAAAAACTTAAGTAATTGAAATAAATACTTTAATGCAATATTTTAAAGAGTGAAACCCAATGCAAAAAATAAATGAACAAAATAGCAAAAAACTGTATAAAGTGAGGCATTTAACTCAGTGGCATGGCGCCTGCCTCTCAAGCATAAGGTCCTGAGTTCAATCCCTAGTACTGATGGAAAAAAAAACTAAAAGAAAAACAACTGTAAAAAAGAAAGGATCAGAACCGCTACCATGCCAAGTAATCCTGCTGCCTAAAGCAGAAGGAAAATCAGTGATACGTACTCTGTCTTTAAGTTTTTGATGATTTGTCCACTATTTTTTAAATTAATATTGATTTTTTGAAAATATTTCATTAATTAGACTTATCTTTAGTATTTTTTATCACTATTCCTTAAACTTTGGGCCCAAATCTAGTCATCTTTCACGTCACTTTAGTCCCAGTCCTGAAAGAAACAATGCCTTAAAAACCCTGGAAAATATACTCAATAATTTTTCTTTATTCCCACTATGGTGTTCTGTGGGCATGTAACACTTCAAAGATAGGTTAGGGAGTCAGTCCATATTTCAGGGGTGACGGAAGTACAGGAATATCTTGCCTGAACCATTTGCACCATCTTCTGAAGAGCAAAAGGAACCAACCTCTCAAGTGTGTGTCAGAATTCCAAAGTCTACACAGCATTGACACCAGTCTCTCTGTACAGAGGTAAGCAAAGGGCACTGTCCAGAAACATCTTGTAAATGGAAGATACAACATAAGTAGAACTAATGAGAACAATTTCTTAAACCTCTCTCTTCACTCAGGGGTATTTCCCTCAGAATTTTGAGAGATATATAAAGAAAGACTCATGTTAGTCTTTATTTTATAAAACATCAAAGTTCAAAGACTTTTACATGTAATAAATCCAGCATGCAGTTCAAGAAGGTCTGAGTACCATGTAGGACCTCTAAGGAGTATTCGTACAACCACATCCAGATGGACACATGAATGACAAATTTCATTCATAGCTATCTGTGCACTGACAGCGTCCTGAAACTGCTCCCCCTGAAACGCCTCACCTGTGCAGGGACTGAGACAACAGGGGCAGCTGCAGGCTCCACAGCGTTGCTCATTCTGGCAGGAGGAGGACAGCTATTTGCTGCATAGTAGTTGCGGAGTTTCTTACCATGATTTTTACCCTAGATGTAAAAATACAAAGAATAATCACCATGAGGAAATTTTGTCAGATTGAGTTCATTAATATATTCATTTTTAAAAAGCCCACATATGTACCAGCAATACTAACTCCATGTTACTGCTCTATATATACTATACTGGGCTCAACAGGACATTAGCTTGACGTAATTACTACCTCTTTGTTGTTGTTGTTGTTGTTGTTGTTGTTGTGAGAGGGTCTTGTTTGTAGCTCAGGCTGGCCCTGAGCTCACTATGTAGGCCCAGGCAAGCCTCAAACTCAACAATTGTCCCGCCTCTGCCTCTCAAATTCTGTGATTACAGGCATCGTGGTATGTGGTACAGATTGCTGGTGGGAGTGACTAACCATGCCCAGTATTGTTTTATGTGGTTACCGGGACCTTGTGCTTGCTAGGCAGGCACCGGAACCACTGAGCTAAATCTCTGGCCTAATTACTACTCCTTGAAAAATAAGAATCTATTATTTAGTGGCTCTAATGGGATGATTAAATTTATCTATTAAGGATAAGAGAACAAAGCCAAACAAACTTAATTTCCTATTTCTGAAGAAGGAAAAACCAATTTCCAGTGGTCTATGTCTTCCCCCTTTTTGTGGCCATACATACGCCACTGCTTAAATATGAATTTCATGACCCTGTGATCTAATCACCTCTAGAACTGAGTTATGAAATGAATGATGCAATTATTTTTAGGAGCCTTTAAAAAGGATCTTTTTACGCTGCAAAAGACTTGCTCATTTGCTGCTCACAAAAATGCTGAGAAATTTGTTGATGTAACCCATTGGTGACAGCTGAAAAACTGCAGTGGGAGGGGGCTGTCCACGACTTTTTCAGAGGGATAAAGGAGCAGAGCAGGCATGAAGCAGCCTTCTCAATTTGTTTTCACTCCCTCCCTGTGGCTTCAGGATGCACTATGAGCCTTCAAGAAAACAGGCTTACCTTTATCATATTTTCCTTATTATTCACAGGATTATAGCCCTTAAATTAATACAAACTAGTTTAAATTACGGTCAGTGGTCCAAAGGCATTCTAAATAAGGGTAAAACAGAATATTGGTAGAACGACATTGTAAATTCAAACCGGCAGACAAGCCTTTATTTACCATCTGAAGACTGGCCCACAGTCTAGAGGAGACTGAAACAAAGATAATTAATGAGGTGAGTTCTCTAGTGCTCACTCAGAACGCCCTTACTGTGCTCTCACCATGGCTGCAGCGAGTCTAGATGGTCCAACTTCCTTGGAGCCACCTTTCCCTAAGCCCGGCACATCCAATCTTTCAGCAAGTCCACCATCCCACCTTCCAAATACACGCCAAGTCACTGCGCTTCTCTGCAAGGACACTAAATATACTATGGTAATCCAGGCTGCCAACACTCTGCATGTGTGACAACCCCTAAGTAGTCTCCGCCTCCTTGTACTTCTCCTCGAGAAAAACCAGAATCATCTCCCTTCCTTAAATCCTTCTAGCGGCTTCTCCTGACTACACTCACCATGGACAGATCTCCCTGAGGCCCACATGATCTGGTCCTGTCTCCCTCTCCAGTGTGACATCAGGCAAGGGCTCCTCTCCCCTGCTCATCTGCACCTGCCTCCACACCTGTATCTGTGCCTCGAACATCCCAAGCCGGTGTGGGCCCCTCTTTGTGCTGTGCCCCTGCTGCCCCTTCTGCCTAGAATGTCACTCTTTCAGATCTTTGAGTGGCCGGTTAGCTTCTTTATAGTCTGAGCAGAGTATATCTCACTCATGTGTCATAACCACTCACTCCACACATACACAGTTTCTCCACCTGATTTTATTTCATTGTTGTGCCACTTATCACTACCTAACATAATTTACTGTTTTTTTCCTCTTTCCTCCTCTCCAAAATGTAGACTCATTAAGAACTCCATCTGTCTTGTTTATTCTTCTTTCTGCAATGCCCAGAATATTTTCTAACAGATAGTATGCAATCAATAAACATTAGTTGGAAAAAAAAGGTTCAACTGTTGTAGTAGAGATAATTTTTTTTAAAACTAAGACAATACAGAGAAGGAATTTCTTATTCCTTCCTCAATGTATCAGAAGACTTCCTGGAAAAGGGGACAGTGAGTCACCTTTTAAATAAGCAAAAGTTCTCCAGGGAAGTAGGTGTGAAGAAGGAAGAAAACTGTAAACTAAGAACTAGCTTGGGCAAAGGGCCAGCCTCCAGCACAGACGGTCTTCAGGATCTTGAGACACTAGGAGCTGAGATGTGGTTTTTGCCCACGATCAAGAACTTGAACTTTGGAGGCAGCAGGGAGCCTGAGACACTGGAAGCCAGCAGGGAAATGGCTGCGCTGCATTTGATAAAGAGCAACCTGAAATCATCATGAGTGCATATTAGAGTAGGTCCAAGTCAGAAGCTGGGAAGACAACGATTAAAAACCAAGGACTTCCTGTAACGCATCTTACTGTAGGTCACTAACTAAAAGGACATGCTAACAGTCGGGTGGAGGACAAAAGTCCAGAAAATGACAGCGAGAGAGCTAGGCCTATCAAATAAGATGAAAACCAGATGATGTGTTACCATGGGAGCCTGAACCAAAATGGAGCTTCCAAGGGAACTCAGGCAGGAAAGGAATTCTTAGCGTGTAGAAGATATTAGGGACCATGAGCCAAAAAGACAGAGTGGAGAAAGAGAAGAGCTTCTGAAATACTCAGGACAAAATGAGGGTTCACAGCGAGATAAGGGCTGGAAGAAGGAGGAACACAAGAGAATTGTGAAGAAGGTAAAAACAAGTAATGACAAACTGGAATGAAGAGTTGGGGGGAGGCAAATCCATGAGTAAATAATGATAACAGTTATAAAAATATCTTTTAAGGAGAAGCCTGCCGTAGTTTGAACATGGTCTCTCCCCATCAAAACTCACATTGAGATTTAATTGTCAACGTAACGATACAGAGAGATGCTGAGGACTTTGTGAGGAGCCCAAATTCACGGGAGCTCTTCCCTTGTGAAGAAATTCATTTGATTCCCTTCAGCGTGGGTCAGTTATCTCCACAGCAGGTTGTTGTAAAGCAGGCCTGGCACCAACCCTGGGCTCTCACAAGTATGCTCATCCATGTGCACTGGCTCCTCCTTTCCACTCCCAGTCACGCTATGACACAGCACAAAGCTCTCATCAGAAGTTACACATTTGCCAGAATCAGGCATTTCCCTGCCCCCAGAACTAGAAGTTACATAAATCTCCCTCTTTGTAAATTGCCCAGTATTTTGTGATAGTAGTAGAAATGGACTAAGACAATATAGCATTGGAAATAGATAATTTGAATCAATATGTTGAGACTTAGACCAATGGAAGGAGATCCAGATGAATGTAAGAAACACGACAGCATGTGGATTAATGCTAAGAAAATCAAGGTTACTGCAGTTTGAAGAATCTTAAAACTAGGTGGGAACCTGAATCTACAGATCTGGAGGAAGATAATAAATTTAAATATTGTCTTCTCCATATGTGCTGGTCACTATTCTAAGAAAGGGAGACAAATGATAAACAAAGTCAAGTCCTTCCTTTCAAGAAACTTTTCCAGAGGGTTAAAAAAAAAAAAAAGAATATATTTACATGAACAACAACAATAAAAAAAGAAAATGTGACTGACAGCTGCTGTGCAGAAAATAAAACAGGATGACCTAATAGAAAATGGGCAGGGACAGAAAGATACAGCTTTTCTGTGGAGTGACACATGAGCTAAAAGTTGAAGAAAGAGAAGCCATCAGCTGTGCAATGTGGGGATAAGGGGAAGAGCTGGATATCAAAACACCCATTTGACCATTTGATTAGGCCTGAGATTTCTTCTGATGTCCATGGAGAGCAAAACTTGGAGTTCAGGAGAGAGGACTGGCTAGCCGTAGAATCTGAGAGATTAGCCCCAGAACAAAATAAATCACCTGCTTACTATGGAGATGAAGAGCAAAGGACCAATACAGAGTGTGGTAAAGGAGAAGGATGCAAAAAATGAAACTGAGAATGCCTGGCCTATAAAGACTAACAAAAATCAGGCAAGAGTTGTCATGGCAGTCTAAAACAAGATACTTCAAAAGAAATGAATCAAGTTAGGTATATTAGGGCCAGAGATTTAGCTCAGTGGTTCCAGCACCTGCCTCGCAAGCGCAAGGTCCTGAGTTCAATCCTGGTAACCACATACAATGCTGGGCGTGGAGACTCATGCCCACCAACCATTAATACCACATACCACAATGCCGGGCATGGTGGCTTATGCCTGTAATCCCAGCACTTGGGAGGCAGAGACAGGAGGATTGCTGAGCTCCAGGCTTGCCTGGGCTACATAGTGAGCTCAGGGCCAGCCTGAACTACAAAGAGAGAGACTCTGTCTCAAAAAAAAAAAAAAAAAAGTAAAGTTAAGTTATATTATAACCTAAGAACTCCACTTACAGGTTTTATCAAACAGAAACTCACACATGAAAAGACATATGAAAATGCTTCTAAATGGAGTATTTGTAACAGCAAAAAAATATCAACAACTTAAGGGTCTAGTACAAGACAAAAGCTGGACTGTAATCTATTTGAGCAAAGGAACTCTATACACGATAGTGAAGAGAAACATACAAGGACCATATAGGGCAACAGGAAGGATTCTCAACAAAACGCAGAATAACAAGTCACGGGAGAAGATATGTAAAAATAATTTTAATACATGATTTTAAAATGCAAAAAACAATACTACACATTATATTAGAGTCAAAACTTTTTTGTAGCAAAGGTTAAAAAAAACATATATGGGACAATAATGTCAGTTGAGTCTAATGGCTACGTGTAGGCACATAGGAGGAGATACAATTGGGATGAGATGTACAGGGACTTCAATTAATTTTTACCTTTTAAATAGATGGCAAATACAAACATTCTATTGTCTGTGTCTTTTTATGTCTGGGAGATTTCACAACAACTTATAACAACAATAATCATAACCAGAGTTAAATCAGGACAAAGTGATGCCTGGTTTGAAAAGACAGAGGTCAAAGGTCAGGTGGGATGGCTTAGAAAGGAGTGGGAGCTATGAAAACTGAAAACAACACACAGGCTGGTACATGGAAGACTTCTATGACAGAGCAGAGACACAACATAGAGCATTAAAGAGGGAAAGGGGGTCACTAGAGACTTCCTGAAAATGGGCTTTACTTAAGTGTTTGCATGATAACAAGAAGAAGTCACTAGAACAGAGGTGCAAAAGTGAAAACAGTAAGGTGCACCTCACCACCAGAGGGGCCAGGTGCAGACAGTGTATTTTATTATCCCCACTAGTACTAAAGCAGATTCTGCACTCATAACAGAATAATGATAATGTCACATGCCAGGCAGTATTCTCAGCACTTCATTAAATATTATCTCATTTAATAATTAGGAACTCTATCAGGAGGTACAGCTATTATCCCCATTTGAGTATACTGGAATTTTTCAAGAACAAAATAATCAGGCAGAACTAATATCGATAGCAAGACAAATTTTTTAAAAAATACATGAAGATTTAAATCTTTACACTGAAAAAAATATATCATACCAGATATCTAGAACTACTAAGTCAGGACAATCAAATCTGGGGTGTACTTTAGAAAGAGTAATTTTTTTTTTTTTTTGATACAGGGTCTCACTTTGTAGTTCAGGCTGGCTCTGAGCTCACTATGTAGCCCAGGCAAGCCTCAAACTCAGCAATCCTCCTGTCTCTGCCTCCCGAGTGCTGGAATTACAGGCATGAGCCAGCAAGCCCGGCACTGTGGTATGTGGTATTAATTGCTGGTGGACATGAGTCTCCATGCCCAGCATTGTATGTGGTTACCGGGGATTGAACTCAGGACCTTGCGCTTGCAAGGCAGGTGCCGGAACCACTGAGCTAACCCTCCGGCCCAGAAAGAGTAAATTTAAAAACAAAAAAAAGCATTTAAACTTTCCAAGCAAAGGACATTGATAACTTACAGTCAGGAGCAGCACTACTGAGCTAAGTACCTGGCCCAATACATAACTTAAAAAAACAGGAGAATTAAAAATGGATCCACA